>JANHFR010006370.1:276872-290868 GCA_032468015.1 Mimophis mahfalensis | reverse complement strand
GGATAGCTGAATTTTTTGACCATGTGATACTTTGCTTTTTAACGTTGTATATAAACTGCAATAAAGTATTTTTTTTTAAAAGAATGGTGGGACCACAACATAGACAAAATAATATAAAATGAAGAAGTTAAAGTGACACACAATATAAAAGGAAAACACAATCTGATCTGGGTAGTTTTTAAATACTTCACAGGAAAATTTTGTCCAGCACAAATGGACTTCTGATTTTTCAACTCAGGTTTCTGATCCAAGGATGGTTTTCAAGTGAGGCTTCTGATCTAGGGACCAGGTAGAATTCAACAAACTATTAAATAGTCCAGGCCTGTTTTCAGAGATTCAGAACCAACATTTGAAGCAGACCGAGCGCTTTCTGAACAGCCTTACTTGTGAGTTGGCCTCACCACCAGTCTCATGTTGATATCATGCATTGCATGATTTCTATTTGATACTGAGAAAACAGAGGTGTTCCATGGCTGAGAATAAATCACAAATTTGAAGTGATATGAGTTATTTTAAATATCGAAAATAAGGAACATGTAAAACTGAGCAAATGTACCTGATGCCCATCAACAAGCAATTCTAATACAATTGCATCTTAATCCAAGCGCCTTAGATCACTGGGTAGAGTTATTTCCATTTTCATCCTTATGATTTTATGTGCAAATAGAAACACATATACTTTGTTCACACACATTCTTCTGATTGTTTCCTGTACAATCAAGACTCTGGGAAGCTAAGAAAAAGAACATACAGTAAATAATGTCGAACCAAGTAGGGCATCATAGAATGTTAAAGGAAGAGTTTGAGGAAGGTCAATTTCACTCCCTAGTGATGAATATTCAAGATGTTTCAAATTCAAAATACTTCAAGCTTAAAATGCCCCATCAAATACTCTTCATGCAGAACAAATGAAAACCCCTGAAGAGCTGAAGATGATAAAGAGAATGATGAACAGGACCAGGACTTTGCAAAGCTTTGCAAAAGAAGAGTTTCATCTTGACAATGTTTTGAGAAAGGCGCTCCTTTGAGGTGATTTCCCAAAGCCCCCTGCTTCTAAAGAGGGAGTCTGAGTTGTGTTATTGCTTCACTTTGTACTTTTCTTTAAACCTCCTCTGCACACTTAGGTAGAAGTCCTTTGGATGATAAAAATCTCCTTGGAGCACAGCAAAAATCCTAAGGAGGCGTCCACTACCATTTTATGCAGAAATAAGCCAGGTGGTGATACAGCTGACACAAACAAGGGGAATTGCTGCTGCCTTGTACAGGCTTCATTATAATTTTCACCCTCACCCTCACCCTCACCACAGGGCATTTATGTCATTTATTTCTGTTCAGGAATCCAGCAGCTTGATGGCCTAGAGCAGTGGTTCTCAACCTGTGGGTCGGGACCCCTTTGGGGGTCGAACGACCCTTTCACAGGGGTTGCCCAAGACCATCAGAAAACACATATTTCAATACAAATACAGGTGTATGTGAAAATAATTTTATGGTTGGGGGTCACCACAACATGTGGAACTGTATTAAAGGGTCGCGGCATTAGGAAGGTTGAGGACCACTGGCCTAGAAGTAGAGCTTTCACCTCACAATCAGGAAGCTGCGAGTAGATGTTTCTCTCTCTGGGCACAATGAGTAATTGTCTGCTGTGAACTCCATGTAGATGTCAGGAAGGGCATCTGGCCAGTAAATGCTCGAGCTCTCTTCAGTCACTCTGACTCTACCCTGATTCAAGGAATTACAAGGTTGTTAAAAGAAAAGAAAAATCTGTTCAGGAATCCATCCCAATAATGATTCTTTCATAAATGTACCACTAGCAGTACCCAGGCTCAGCATATTCCAATCCATAGTGGCCATGTTATGTTTTTACAACTATTTATTTATTTATTACATTTTTATGCCACCCATCTGCCCTGATTCTGGGCAAGTTACAAGTCAAACTATAGAAATAAGGTCATGCTCCACTTTTCTTCTTTTTATACTGTTTATAACATAGTAATAGCCTGAGAAACATTTGCCATAAATTGCCCTGCATTTCAGGATAGTTACTAGATAATCCAAGCTGACTTTTCAGAAACACCACCTTAAAAGTTGAGATTTCTCATGCTGCAGATGCTGTAAATAAAGGCTGCTTTTATTAGTCCCATAAAAGCATCATTTTGCAATGTGCTGGCAACTCTGTACCACAAATGTCTTCATATTTCATTACCTGCAAAGAGCCTTGAGCAAAGGAATTGGTTTCAGCTTCACATTTTAAACTGAGGTTACTTCTTGCCTCCCTTTTTAAGGTGCTGTGTATGAAAAGACACACGTAGACAATGGTTATTGAAAAAACAATTCTTGAGATGGTTTCAGATTGTTGGAAGTCTCATACTGTATATCTGAGTGCTATCTCACACTGGCTAATCTCCTTGTCCCGTTAAAGCTATAGGAGAAGATAGTTTCCTAGTGCTCTCCCGGATGCATATTTTAGGAGAATATTCAGCTTCCTACCTTTTGAAAGTTTAAGAACAGTGTGGGAAGTGTGATTGGTAAGTGGTTAAAGACACTGAGCTTGTCAGCTGGAAAGTGCCACTTGATAGGGTGAACTCCCAGGCCTGCCCCATCTCCTGCCTACCTATCAGTTTGAAAGCATGCAAACAAGTAAGTACCACTTTGGTGAGAAGATAACAGTATTCCATGCACCTCAGCATATTGTCATGCCAGCCACATGACAACAGAAGCATCTTCAGACAATGCTATCTCCCTCAGCTAAGACTCCCCAGTCTAAAAGTGACTAAGACACAGATGTGACCGCTGTCTCCTAGAGCTGGACATGACTGGACAGGGGAAACCTTTATCTTTAAAACACCGCACTGTGTTTTTCTGAAAATAAGACCAGGTCTTATTTTCTTTTGGGTCCCAAAATAAACACTAGGCTTTATTTTGGGAGGGTCTCTCCCCCAACCCCAATAAACGGGAGGCCCACTTCTTCTGCTTGCTTGCAGCAGGACAGGAAGCTGTGAGATGCACCAGTGCCACTGCTATGAGGCAGGGGGATGGAACTGCCTCACATGGCTGCTGGCCTACTTGTTCTGCTTGCTCATGGCCACAACAGAGCAGAGGCCAAGTGACATGCAAGTGCCACAGCCATGAGGTGAGGCGGAGGGTGGAGCTTCCCCATGTGCCCTGCGCCGACTTACCTCAGGACCCCCATATCCATGGCCCAACACCTGCCTCCACCTGTGGATGCAGCACTATCACACTGCTCGGCTTCCTGCTCCATTGTGGCCACAAGCAAGCAGAAATTGGGTGATGGCCACCTGGGCAGGAGTTCCTGCATGTAGGAACTGCAGGTAGCTGCCAGTGCTGCTGCCATGAGGCATGTGTTGGGGCATGGATGGCCTGGCTGTGAGGGCCATGAGGTAAATTGGTGTGGAGCATGTGAGCAGCTCCACCCCCTTTTTTGCCTTGTGGCACTGTGACACTGTGGCATTGTGAGCAACCAGACAGAATGGGTGTGCAGGCTATTTAGTAGGGCTTATTTTAGAAGGGCTTATATTAGGCACACATATAAAAACATGCCAGGGCTTGTTTTCAGGATAGGTCTTATTTTTGGGGGGAAACAGGTTATCTATCTGTATAAACTGTCTGTGAGTATCTCTCTATTTTTGAGGTGCTCCAGTGAGAAGCATCATATTTTTCAGAAACCATTTGCTCCTTGGATTGATTTTGTAATGTAATTATTCAGTGAAATTACATACGTTGATAATTGAGTGATATTAAGATGATGGTAGAAAATCATTTATATATCTGTTATTATGTACTCTTAAGATATCATATCCTTCAAGTCAAACTCAATTCCAGATATTGTCAAGGGCATAACCATGCTCAAAGTATTAGGGAGAGGGGTTGGATCAAGTTGCAAAGAATGAGACTTTAAAATTTCTTCCTGTAGCTTCCAGTGAGCTGGGATGAGTTTACCACCCAATCTTTTCCAAATTTGGATTTTCAAATTAGACCTGGAAAATTCAGTTTGAAAATGGAAGTATTTATGTGTATTGGTAGGAAGTTCCTTCATCTTTTATTATGATATAAACAAATTTAGAACCTCTGGTTAGTTTTTCTATGTTGGTCTATTCTACTGAGTTGAATTGCCAAATATATGTGTATAACATCAGTTTAGTATGCTCAAAGGACATCCAAATTTGAAACATACATTGATAAGACGACTACAAAAGGGCACCTGCAGTTTTGTGTATTCATTACTCAGCTAGGCAGATTAATATGTAACATGTACTGAATACGTTTGGATAATTTGAATCTTTACTACCAGTTTTTCTTTTGAAAAATTGCAAAAGCCATTCTCCCCAATCTAACAGGGACTATTGTCTTTAATAAAACTCTGATTGTAAACCATTAATCATATAATCAGTATGATTAATTGAATCATTAATCACAGAGTAAAATGCTTTTTATTTCAGCTATCTCCTTCTAAGAAGTTTTACTAAGGATGACATTATGGTAAGTAACCTATGTTCACTTTCCAATTTAGAAAATGTAATTATGATCGTTCTCTCTTTGCCTCCCCACCTAACCTCCCAACAATAAAGGATTTGCCTGTCTCATTTCCATCTCTGTAAAATATTTGCAGTCATTCTCTTTATTGGATGAAGTTCATTAACTGGGTAAATAATCATCAAAGGGAAGGAACTTGAAATAAAAGTGACATGGTAAACCAGTTTTGACAGTCTCTAAGGAGGTGTTCACAGCAATCTTTAATTGGAGTGCCTGGGGTGATTTTCAGATATTGAAGATGAGGGAAATAGGCAAGATACTTGACTACTGTGTAGTTCATCACACTACATGTCAACCCAGTTTGACTCTCTCTTGCTGATAATACTCCCCTCCTCCCAGAGGAGATTGCCTAGGTGCAATGAGTAAAGTGTACTTTCAATATAGGTGGGTTGTACCTATGGTAATGATAGAGGCAGTAGCAGGTCCTGTTTTGAAGAACATGCCTTTGGCAGGACTCAGAGGTAATGAGTTCTGGGTATAGGCCTTCTTGAATGAGATACGGCATGAGTTGCGGCATGTGTTTCATTGCTTTTATTCCTTAGCTCAAGTTCCATCAGAGCATTACTAAATTGTAAATACACCTCTACTGTATGTGCTACAGTATAAAATCTATAAAGATAGTGTGACAAGTTTCAGAGGGGACTCTTTAATAGTTTCCAGATCTGCATTCTGTTCATGCATCAGATTCTCGTGTAAATATGCTCGTTAGTCTATCTGATCAACTTCTGTCCAGTTAACCGAATTAGATCTTAGGTCTCTGGAATAGCTAGCACTACTTTGACACAAGACACTACATTGACATTTTAGATTCAATCAAGCTTCTCTAATAGGTTGTCAAATTTATCTGCTAGCAGCTTAAAGAAAATTATCAACTTTTCTTGTTTGAAAATGAACTTTTCATCCTGTATTTTCAATAGCATCGATCTATTCAGAACCACTTGGGAGCGCAAGTTACACTGAATAATGAGCTGCTTGTGTGGCCCTGCATGAAATTTCATATAGCCCTCTTTTGCTAGAATACAAATATGTTTATAATACTCGAAGCCCAGTTTGGCCTAGCTTTCTTGGAGCATTCCTTCAATGCTTTTTTATTTATGTCCATTCTGTTAAGTAGGATCAGTTAATATTCATATTATAGCAATCTCCCTACTCACTCTGTATAATTGGAAAATGTAGTTATGAGAATACACTGCATGGTCTAGAACAGAAGTGTCAAACTCGTAGTCTGCGGTCCAGATGCATCACATGCTGGCCACGCCCACCCTGGTTTAGCAAAGGGGGAAAAAGTTGCAATATGTCACGTGACACCGCTGTGATGATGCAAGTTTGACACCACTGATCTAGAACCTGCTCCTGTACAGATGTTAGAACAGCTATCAATTTCTTTAGAACATTGTTTGAGGAAGCTTAACAAAATAGGGAAATTCCAGGCACAAATAATAAAGTTAGAACAAATGATTTTATTTCATAAGATTATTGGTTTATCTAGATTTGTTCACAGTCACAGGTTTGGGAAATGGCAACTTCGACTTGATAATCTTCTCTCTTTGAAAGAGATGGGCAGTTCAGAAATGTGAAAAACAAACCAACAAATAACTATATCTTATGTGTGTCTTTTGTTACTTTCCCACTGTGAAGCTACGGAATCCTGTGCATCACTTGCTGGATAGCAGTTAGAGTCCAGGATTGTCCTCTTTCCATATTCCTTGAGCCAAATAGCAATGAGATGTAGCTGGGCTTGGATAATTCTCAGTTACCTGTTCTTCAGTAACATTTTGTTTCACCAACACACATTTTGACAAGTTGTGGTTAAGATCAAAGCCAGCTAATGGAATTAAACTTTATTCTCTCCAGCTGCAAAAATATGAGTATAACTTTCTGCAAGCAGCTTCTTGGTTAACATCCCCGAATACCTCCTGATTCTTCAATGTCTGGCTCATATTTTGCTATAGTATGAGATGCAGTAATACTGCATTCAAAGGAATAAAGGCAGAGATGTTTGCCATGCATAACTTCCCCCCAAAAGTACTTGCTTGGTCCTACAGATTCTCAAAGAAAGAAGAAGAAATCATTGCCAAGGAACTCCTTTCTTGCAAAATACTTTGTCTACATTTTCTATTTTCAAGAAACTAAAAACCTCTTTTATGGTATGATGAGTCTTTCACAAATATTCAAATCAGTTTTAAAGTATCTGGAGAATTTATTAGCTTTTCCAAACCTTGGAAACATTCAACCGTCCATTGCTGAGAATTCTTGAAATTGAAAACCACACATCAGGAGGTTGGTTTTGTTGTGGAGCCCCTAGTTTATATCTTCAGGAGGATGGCTTCTGGAAGGAAAGTCAGTTTATAAGTATAAAATAAGAATAGACAGAGAAAATGTACAAACAGAAAACAAGTTTTTTGGGGGAATCAAGAATATTTTTTTCACACAATATTCCTTGCCTAGGTCGTAAATCCCTTTTTTTTTTTTTTTGTGAGCAAGGTAAGTATGCTTTCTACTCACAGACTGACACTTTTGGAGTCAGGCTTGTTACCATATTGTTATCAGTGTTATTATCTAACATACCATCTGTGTCAACTTAAGTGAACATATGTTAGCGATGGAGTGCATGAGACCCACTCAAAGGAAGCAATAGATGCCAAAGAGATTGTTTTGGTAGATTTTAGCTTATGCACCATATGGAATACCAGAATGAAGACCTTTAAGAAACCTCAACAAGAAGTTTCGGTTCTCAAAACAACAGTGGGTTCCAATGTTAAGTAGTTAAGAGGATAGCATCCAAATGAAAAGCTACGAAGAATGTGAGAAAATTTGGGTTTGGATAAACCTTCTCAAAAATTATACAGCTGGATGGGAATTGTAGTACTTTAGAATGATTACATAGAATAAAGAAGGTTTTTCACTATGCACAATGGATTTCCTTGATACTTAGGAAGTCAGATCTAATTTAGCCTGGCCAGATGTTGAATCTGGGTATTTAGATTAAATAGCACTAGAGATATTATAAAATAGTTGTTTATGATTCCCTGGGTGATGACAGAGAAATACTGAAACAATCAGAATGGAGAGTTGGTTTGTGAAGATGGCTGAATTTATAAAATTGATCTGTTTCATTAGGGATGAAGAATAAATACTTTCTTAAACAACTAGAACCCTTTTATGGGCTTTTTGTTGAAAATAGGGGAAAAATGAAATGTGAGTTATGGATTTGTTGATTCAAAAGCTTGAATATAGATAGAAGGATCTATGTAATGTAATTTTAGAGATGGCAGAGGATACTAAACTTGTTTATGACTTCTGGCAAGAATATCAAAAGCCTTTTCTTAATTATTATTTTCTTTTTCTCTGTGTATTGCTTTCCACAGTTTTTCTTTTATTTTCTCTTTTTCTTAACTTTTACTCATATATTTTCATGATTACCTTTTATTTCTGTAAAAGTCTTTAATAAAAATGTTATGCAACAATCCTCTGGGTGACTGGCTACAATATCAAAATGGTATGCTGTTCTGCACATATTTTTGATCAAACTGTCAGCTCTGAACATGTAACCAGTTCCTAACCAATTTATACTGGATGGAAAGAAATGAATTCAAACACGTAACCTGAGACCTTTGATGCCAAAGGGAGTTAATAAATAAAACTGAATTGAATTCTACCTGGGTCCATATGCTGTTTATGAAACACAGAAAATGCTACTGAGCCAGTGTGAATAAAGTTATTTTTTGACGATGACAACAAACTGAATATTATGAAAATCCCTCCCATATGCTTTAAAAGATCCATTCTTTCTCATAATCAAGCAAGCACAAAAATACCTAATGAGCTAATGTTCAGGAGAGCATTGTAAACAAATGTAATCATGATTAACATATCTAAAAATATAGACTATTTTAGCCATTTGACATTTCTACCTTCAATGATCCTACTAAAATTTGGCCCAAAGTCTTCTACAACTTTTGTTCTACTCAAAACCTTGTAGGATGACTTTTTCTGTCAAGATAACACCGTATTTCACCAAACACCAAGCACAAAGTAATCCTTCTGTATCATAATAGTAAGTTCACAATCAAGTCTTGCTCTTAAAACCAGTTTAATGAACTATAGTCAGCAAATGGAAGACTATTTTGGCCACATCCTCACTTAGCCTCTCAAATAATTATTTCGGTCCACATCTACATGCTCTCCATCCCAGCTTGCACAATTTCTGGCACTCAACACATAACTCTGAACTGAAGAAACCTATAGTGACAGCACTACAATGGTGGTACACAAGATCTGGCCAACAGTAGCAGCCTGCCATCTTGTTTCTTTTTCTTTTCTTTTAAAGAGGAGCAATGGTCACCTTCTCTCTTTGACTTTCATTGTTTAAGCAAGAACAGTTTGGGGAAATGTAATATTAAAGCCATTCCTAAAGAAGAGAATGAGCACAAAATGAACTTAAGGATGTTTACTGCTCACTTGAGACAAGCAATTGTTTATGGGCCTTCATTGTAGTTTAGTTTTTAGGGTCAATAATAAATATAGCTCTGAGGGAGCTTGCACACACACTGAGAGGACAATCCATCAACATTTAATTTGGTAAAGGAGGGGAGCTATTAAAAAGGCTGAGCTGAGCTCATGAATAAGATGGAGTGTTGGGTCCCTCTATTAAAAGTCAGAATAACATGAATGGCTTTCTCTGTTATCGTAATAATTCTAATTAACTTTTGGTAATTATAGTGGCTGCTCACCTAAAGTAATCTAACAGTTATTATTCCAGGTCATTATTTTGAGTAGATGGAAGGGAAATGAATAAAATATGTTTTACGGCAAGACTACCCACTGAAAAAAAAAACTTTCTTATTAAAGGCTTTTTAAAAAAAACTGTGGTTGGTTGAACTTCATCATTATATATCTGTATTTAAGAGCTTCTAAGACAATCACACCATCTTTACAGCGATGTAACAATTTGCAAATAACTTATAAAACATTTAGGGTTCTTTCCCATTATTAATTACTACTATGTGCAGAAAGTAGATTTTATGCCCCACCCCTCACTCACCAAAGTCTTTACTGCCCAGTTCCTATTTCCTACTTCCTTTGCTGGGGACAGAAAATGAAATAAATAATTTAGCTTGTATTATAAGGAAATGTTCTGTAAAAAAATATTAGTAGCTTTTAAAAGTTTTGCCATTGGATTTCATATTTGTAATGGGCATTAGCTTTTTTTAAAATAAATATATTTATTTTTATTTACTTTTTTTTTTTTTTTTGAGATAAATGAAATATAGGAATGTCCTCTGATTCAGGATGTTCAAATCTTGGAGAAATTCAGTGGATTAGGGATACAGTTTTCCCGCTAAGGCAAGGGTGAATCTGTTCTGACCTGGTTTGAAAACACCTACAAATCTCTGGTTCTATTGGTCAGTACAGCAGTCTGTCATAATGCCATAGCAACTGAATCTATAATGTATTTTTTTAAAATACTTATCTATATTTATTGGAAATGTCTTAATGAGAGCAGAAGAAAGAGGAACAAAGGTTTCAGGAATCAACAACTCTGCCTTAAGTTTGAGTGATTTCTATGATCAGAACACCATCAATTCCTCCAGCTTTAGCCTTTAGCCTTCCTCAGTTTTGAGATAGTTGAAAAAGTTTAATTAATGACAAAATTAGCAATTAGAAACCCTGGTGGTACAATGGTTAGAATGCATAATTGCAGGCTAATCTGCCCACATTCTGGAGTTTGAACCTGAGCAGCTCAAAGCAGACTGAGCCTTCCATCCTTCCAAGGTCAGTAAAATGAGGACCCAGATTGTTGGGAGCAGCATGGTGACATTGTAAACCGAGAATGCTATAACACATTATGAAGCAGTATATAAGTCTAAGTGCTATTGTTATTGCTAAATGCTGCATTATACAGAGTGCCCAGACTACAGAGGGATATAAGGTGGTATCATCAATGTGGATGGGTGAGGAAATGAAGCAAATGTTTGATTATGTATCAGTACACTACTATTGTATGGTTGTAGAACATGATGACACGGTGTGATGCATCTCTTCCAAGCACTACTTAAACTATAGCCTTTCTTCCAAGAGATTTTGCATTAGTCTGCTTCCACTAAAAAAAGCAAGACAATTAAAAAATAAAAATCAGACTGTGACAGAAAGATATAAAAAGAAAAAATACGATGCAGGAAAATACCCATTTAGGGTCTCAAGATAATAAGAAACCTAATGAAGTGTGCTGAAAAATGGACACACAACCTGTTACAAATGAGAGTAACATTGAGCTGGAAATAACATCAACACTAATAGATGACCCTTTGATCCAGCAGTGGTTTCTATGTGTGAAAAGTGGGAGGCAATTTTTTTTCTTTCATTTTGCAGCACTTCCAATTTTTGATTACAGAGAAATTTTGTAACAGCGTTATAAGGTAGCAAAGGTGAAGTACCGAAAAATATTGACATGAAAATTTCCAATCTTGCTGTCTAAACAATATAAATGTTGTTTTACTAGGTTTCAAACTGCCTAATAAGTGACATGGGACATGTCTATCAGATTAAGCCCTATTACATCCCATTTATTTAAGAATAAATGACTGTTACTCTCATTGTCTCTTAGACATGCTGAATTTTGCTCAAACTCAGTGCTATAATGACTTGATCTTCCCGTTAGTTATATATAGTATATAACTATTTGTCTACATGGCATGCTCTCTTCTTACAGATATGTGATGATATGGTATATCTTGACTGGGTTTTAATGTAGCTTTGATGTTGGAATCCACAAAATTCTTCCATCTTCCATTTTTAATTTATTTTTCAAAACTGGAGACACACATGACTTATTCTCTGAACCATTTGTTGACTGGCAGATGGGTGACATGAAAGAAAGAAATGTTCTAACCAATGATAATCTGAAATAAAAAACAGTTCTTTGGATTTTTTTTAAATCTCTCTGTATCTCAATTACATTGTAAGCCATAGTTCTCTTTAAAAACTTGTTTGTTGTTAAGATCTAAATCTCCTTATTTTAGGCATGTTGTGCATGCCAGTGTAATGCAGTACAAGCAGATTACAAGCTGATGGTTAAATGTTAATAACAAGAACACAAAACATTAAGGCAAGTGACATTTACATAAGTATCTTGATCTTAATACATGTAATTTACATATGAAAATGTAATCACCATAGAGATAAACAGCTGCAATGTTTAATTAAACTCTCCACACAAAATTGGCCTGCAAGACATAGTTTGTCACTGCTAATTTATCACAATTCTCATAAGTATTCTTTAAAAATAAAAAATGCAAAACAAATGACTCTTATTGATAATTTAACTTCTGGTTACTTTATCGTATCCTCAATGGGCTTTGATGGTACAATTAAAATATAAAGAACTCAGACTCATCTTCTCACAATTTAGGAGACGAAGCCTTAATATATAAGGAACAAATTGTTGACAGAATAAAAGGGTCAGCACTATCACAGCAGAGGAAAAACAATTTAAAGAAATTTAATGCCATTGTAAGTCATATGTCAGAGAAGATGCCTTATTTGGTTTGTGGGGCTGTTTAAGGAGGAAACCATTTTCTGTGAAAATTAGCATCAGAACCTTAATGGAAGGATATCAACTCTTAGCTTATACCAGCTCTAATAAAAGCCACATCTTGGTGCTTCAGCACTTGAGTTCATTGCAAAGTCAAATTGTTGCTGGCATTTGGGAATGAGAAAAGCATATGGCAAATGATGTTTTGCTTATGATGTAGTTTAGCATAACAGAGATTATATTTGGGTAATATGCTTCAGGGACATCATTCTCATTCATCCTAGCATGGCTCTCGTTCTATGAGTAGGGTCTTAAATTGATCCTATGTTATTCTTGGCTTGTTTGCTTTGAGACTTCAGCCCTTATTTCATAAAATAAGCATCTTCTAGAGTCTCTGGAACTAGAGATTCCCCTTAGTTTTGTGGCATTTCATTAATAACATCTATGCTCAAAATATTAATGCATTTTTCAATATAAATGTAATAAAGTTACCATATATGGTATGTGTGTGTATGGATATGTGTATGTAAAATTATTCCCTTCTTGCCATTATGGATGGTTTGAGTCTCTCTCAGTCTCAGATCCTGGGAATTTGAAGGTTCTGCACACAGGATCTTACCTGGCACTCTTCTGGACTGAGTGCTGATGTTATTCCTGAGACCTGTTGGAACCACTCTCCCAGTTTAGAAGACATACACCGGGTGTTTGTATTACCACTGGGACCACTTTGGCCTTTATATGGATGGGACAAGAGATCAGAACTGATCTACAGACACAGACTCTTAATAAATGTAATTGAATTCACTTGGAGTTATTCCTAGGAAAGATAGAAAAGCAGTCACATGTCTTGTAAGTATAGTAATGTTTTTTCACCTGTGACAAACCTGTGTTGGAAAGTCCCCACAAATTGGCCCTGTATTAGAAAGCTCAGAGAAAAGTAGAATTCATCTTTCACTTCTAAAGGTACCATTTCCATATCATCCTTTTTATACCATAAGTGCCTTAAGTAGTAACCACACACACACACCCCAACACCCTACTGTTTTTTAACCATTTACCTGTATGGTGATTAGGAAAGCCAGATTTAGCAGGCAGGTAGCAGAATTTTTTCTGTTGTTACTTTTCATTCAGGCCACATTAGCTTAAAAAAACCTCATGTACTCTTGTTTTACTTTTGGCCATTTGGGTTTAGAAAAGATCAATCCTACTCTCCAGATCCAACCCCCTAGAATAGGGATCTGCAACCTTAAACACCCAAAGAGCTGTCTGGACCTGCTTCCCACAGAAAAGAAAACACTGGGTGCCACAAAATCTGGGTGGACGTGGCCAACACATCACTCACTACCCAGTCACATGACACCCCCTCAAGCTAAGCCTACCCAGGTTTTGTGGCTCCTGGTATTTTCTTTTCTCTGGGAAACAAGTATATATCTCTTTCTCTCTTTCTCCCTTTTCTCTCTGTCTTTCTCTCTTGAAGGAATAAACAGACATCAGCCTGCAGTTTTAAGAGAGCCAGAAAGCAAAAGCCCCCTTCTGAGCCTCTCCTTGCTTTTTATTACCTAAGTGTTTACACTCTAACAGCAAAGCATGATTGCACAATATGGTTACATTAGCCATGAGAAGGATGATCCCCTCCTGGTACAAGGGAGGGGGCAATACACCAAAGCTTACACCTCAGGGTGAATCATAGGATATTGGAAGGCAGGTCATTTAAAATTCACCTAAAGTTTTAGTCCATGAAAGAAATGGAGTTTGTTCGGCTTCCCATGAACCAGACTTCTTTAAGGAACCACACGGTCTCTGCCAATACAATATTCCTACACTCTCTCTCTCCTCTCTCTTTTCCTTTCTCTTCTCTCTTTCTCTCCTCCCTCCCTCCCTCCCTCCCTCTCTCCCTCTCTCTCTCTCTCT
>JANHFR010006370.1:48447-61788 GCA_032468015.1 Mimophis mahfalensis | reverse complement strand
CCAACCCTGTCCGATGCAAGGGGAGCTCCCCAGCCCGGAAAGGGCTGCGGCTGCAAGCGCCCAAGCCGGATGAAGGCACCCGGCTTCTCTTCCCTCACTTCCCTCACTCACTTGCTCGCCCTCCCGACAGCTCTGTTGGGCTGTGTGAGCGAGGGAAGCTTGCTCTTACCTCCTCCGCATGCAGGAGGACTCGATCCCCTGGAGAAGGGCATGAGGAGGAGGTAAGAGAGAGTTACGGAGCTCTCTCGCTCAGCCCAACGGAGCTGTTGGGAGGGCATGCGTGCGAGTGAGGGAAGCGAGGAAAGAGAAGCTGGGTGCCTTCTCCCGGCTTGGGCGCTTGCAGCCGCAACCTCTTTCGGGCTGGGAAGCTCCCCTTGTATTTAATATGCTTATTTTTTGGAGCTCAAGCCAGCCAGTGTTAAAATATTTTTAGAATCCCACTGATTTCAAGGAGAGAGATCTAATCATTTATATATTCTTTAATCTCTCTGTTTGAAATCACCGAGGCTTTGGAAAAAAAACAACAACACTTAACTTTGGCTGGATCATGACTGTTGTTTTTTTTAATAAAACCTTTTTCATTCATTAGTGTAGCCTTGAGTCAGTAGCCTTGAGTCAGAAAAGTGATGCGCAACTTAAGAGTCAAAGGCACTTCACATTTTATTACCGTATGAAGTTGTATTTATCCTCTACCTCTAAAATGATTGATCCTTGGTGTGCATGCATGACAGTGTGGGTCATACTTTCTTTTGGAGAATTCCACAAAGAAAAATCATGCATAAAACCTGGTGGAAAAATTGTTTACTAATTTGGCTGTTTTCTTTTAATATTTTCTGTTGATAAATCACAGCACTATTGCAAGTTCTATTAAAGCCCCATATTTTGCCTGTTCATCATCAAGAAAGCTAGAAATAATAATAATAGCCTTTTCACTTCTTTTTGCTGGGGCACTGATAGTGAATAATATGAGCCAGAAGTCTTTTCTTTGCATTCCCGGGTCCTGGTCAACTAAAATCTATTTGACAGCAATACTAACATAAATACATAAGTTAAAAAAAAATGAAGCACATAATCTGAGGAAAAAGAAACCAAGAAAATGCCGTAATCTATGAATAACTTTCATTTTGGTCCATTTTCCCCTTGCAAATATTCCATTGCTTGCTATTTTGAATTATATAAAATCTTTCATCAGTTTTTTTTTAAACATAGTAGTGGTAGTCTGTATAAAAGGGATGCACTGGATTAAGCCTAATTCCTAATTATGAACTAAATTGGGCTGCTTTGAAATATTTGAAGGATGTTCTGAAGCAGACCAAATTGCAAAGCTTTATTAAGCATTTGGAATGTAGAGAGACTGCTCTGAAAAAACTTGATCATTTGTTCCCAACTTCTCCATATAAGGATGCCAGGATGCCAGAACTATTAAGGAGAGAAGCAATACAGTTCTGGGACTGATAGACAGTCTTTTTTTTTTTTTTACCACAGTTAATTATTTTGATGGGTTCTTATTTACAGTGTTTCAGAGGAGGGCTGGAGAAGTAATATTTTGCAAAAGTGTGCCACTACTCAGATGTCTTTTTCTTAATTTAGAGGTTGAGTTTGTTTGTTTGTTTTGTTTTGTTTTGTTTGAAACAGAAAAAATAAGATTTGGTGGCATCCTTTTATTAACCTGGGTATTTAAAAAAAAAACACCTTTTCCACCTAAGGCATTTAATGGACTTTCAGTTTCTTTGGGGGAGTCCAGCAGAACACAGAAACATTTTCACTGATAAAATCTTTCAGCTTACGTACAAAACTACCCAAAGCTTTGCAAGCTGTGTGCCTTGCAACACCTCTAGATATATGACATTTCCAAAACATTGTCACAACAATCACAGCAGTGAACAAGGAAAGGAAACTGCAAACCAAAATTGTTTACCTTTCTCTCTCTCTCCTTAGCAGAATAATCCTCCCATATATTCATCTGTATTTTTGCATGTGTTGCTGTTTCCTATGTAATTCTTATTCTCATTCATCCAATTTTTCAGTAACACTTGAAAAATAATATAATACTGAAATAAATGTCTATGAAGATTCTCAGTCATCCAGGTCATGGCTGTCCCAAAAGTGCTTTTTCAAGAGGCAGCTGGACTTTCTGGTTTTTATTTGAAAATGTTTCGCTTCTCATCCAAAAAGTTTTTTTTTTAAATTTCTATTTATATGCCGCCCTTCTCCGAAGACTCAGGGCGGCTTACAATACAATTGTAGCAATTGCCTTCATCCTTTGTATAGAACTGCTTATTAAAGTGGTGTTTTACAAAGTCAGCTTAGTGACTTACAAAGTCAATTTATTGCCCCCAACAATCTGGGTCCTCAGTTTACTTACCTTGGAAGGATGGAAGGCTGAGTCAACCTTGAGCCTGGTCAGATTAGAACTCGCCCTAATTGCAAGCAGCTGGCAGCTGAGAGCTACCAAGGGTCTTGAAGAAGTTGAAGAAGGTTCTTGGATGAGAAGGGAAATGTCCTCAAAGAAAAACCAGAAAGTCCGGTTGCCTCTTGAAAAAGCACCTTTGGACAATACTAAAATACATTTATACCAATTTTCAATGAGGCACACTGGAAATGAAAGAGATTTAAATTTTCAAATGAAATTTAGTTGTAGATTCTGAATCAAATTGGGGTACCAGTTTAGTCTGGTGCATCACTAGACATATGCTATGAGGAACATACAGTAGACATATGTAGAAAATAAGTTCAAACTGAATATTATACATGAGAAAGGGGTAGCTTATAAATTTAATTTAAAAAGATGGGTTAACTATTGATTCTTAACACTTAATCTAGCATGTACATAATATGTTTTAGTGGAAAGTCAAATTTACATCATTTTTTACTCCCAGAGGAAAGACAAGAAGTACATAGTGTAAGTTATCAATCCAATGGGATGATAGATATGAAAAAAAATAAAAAAAATATGACTCCCTTTCTATACTTTTTAATTCCATTTCAACACTGGCACAGGCATCACCTAAATTATTTCAAAGATTAAGTCTACTTTGTACTTTCTAGACTAATGGTTATGCAATAGACAAAATAATAAAATGTCCATGAGACAGGACTTGTAGGCTGTAGCCCACTGATTTATATTATTATCAAACTGTAGTTTTGAATCTGATACTCATGCATAAGTAGTTGTAATAGCATTCTTTCATTTAGCATTTTGTAATAATTCTCTAAACCAGATTAAGCATTCAAAATACTCTTATTTATTTTTTAAGTCTCAGGATATATCCTAATAAGTGAATATTGTATTCTGGCAAAATGATTATGGCATTATACTTTTTTATATGTAGGGAAGTGCTGACTTCTTATTGTTTTATTGAATTACCATTATAAAGAGTTTCCACAAATATCTATTGCTTTTTTTGATCCTGATCCTGATTTTTTTGATTGACTTTTTAAAAAAAAATGTAATAACATGATCATTTAAACATCACATCATTTCATTCTCCCTTTCACTCATGCTCTATGAAATAATTGAATGAAAGTTTAATAGGAATGTGTGTCAAACCTGACAGAATTCTGAAGCTTGAAGTTAATCTGGCTGATGTCTTCCAAATTGAGACCACTATGAACAGACTGCATTGGAATTTGAGTCTCCGTGGCCCTTTGTTAATGACATGGAATTCAGACATACAAGAGAGACATTCTCCATGCATCTGTTAGAATATGACAATTTGCTCCAAGGCTATTCATAGGGGGGGGGGGGGGGAAGTTCCCTGTTTCTAGGAAACCGAGAAATGAAATCAAGAAGACAGTTTTATAAATCCAGTTTCTAAGTTTAGCAAATAGTTCAATAGAGCTCTCTAATCACAGTGCTCTAGGTGTTAAGGTATGTTATCATACCAGTGCTCTTTGCTAGTTCTAGGAACTAAAAAGTTAAAGATTTATTGTGGAGTGTATGAGACTAGAGAATGTAGCAAAACTTCCGAAGTTTACCTATCATCAGAGGGAAACCAGGAGTAAAAAGAATGGAATGGAAGGATACTCCCATCTTTTGGGAAAAATACAGTCTGGATAAATGAGGAATGTAGTTATTTTCATATCAGAAATTCAACTCCTGCTGGAGATCAAAGTGAAAGGATGTATTACCCACTGAAACTTGTCTGTTATAGGATTCAGTATGTGTTTTACAAGAGGACAATAACATTTTAAAAAAGCTTTGGGATAAACTAGGACAGAGCTGTCAAACTCCCAGCCTGCAGGCCGGATGTGTCACGTGCTGGCCATGCCCATGCCTGGTTTAGCAAAAGGGGGAAAAAAATCCCAATACAACACGTGACACAGCTGTGATGACTTGAGTTTCACACCCCTGAACTAGGGTTATGCTAGGTTCATGGAATCCTAAGGACTTTGCAATCGAGAAGACCACACCTACAAAAAACCATAGCTGCAATAGTTGCTATTCTTGAGATATATCACGAGGAAAAAATGCTTGACAAATCTTTCCTATCCCATAGGTGAAAACAGGGATGTTTTCCTTTGGGATACCATATTTAAAAAGTGCATTAATTGTAAGGATGGAAAAGGAAGAATTGTGGTGGAAAGAGGCAGGTGGAGTTGATGAAGCAGAAGATGAATGAGATGAGGTGATCACTGGAAAAGGGGAGCAAATGTAAATAATCAGAATGGCAAAGAGATAGAGTCAATCAGTGTGACAAGACAACAATGTTTGTGATGACAAATCAAGCTTGGCACCAAATGAAATTTGGCATTCGGCTAAATGAAAAGAGATTTTGCTCCCAAGCCAAATGTGGCATCAAATCAAGTCCCCCTGGCTCATCACCAAATCAAACCTGGAGAAGATCCAAGTTCATTAGAAAGTGAAAATTATTAGGGGAGTGCTGCATACAGAACCTGATTGGTCTGCAGGGGGCACTCAAGGTTTCCAGTTGTTCTTCCTTGATGACAAAGTTGTAGCAACCTTGGCCAACCATATCAGAGGCAAGAGAATATGTCTTTTGAAATGGTGAAACAGTGTAATAGCAAAACAAAAGGTTTTGCTTTATCTTTGATAGGAAACCAAATAAATAATGGCAAGATTTAATCTATTTTAGGAAGATTCAGCTTAAATCTACATAGAGACTTGGAAATCTTGCCATTAAGATATTTTGTTCAGTGTAGCTTTGGAGTAATTTTGCATTGATTTGAAAAACAGATGAAGTGTAGATAACATTATACATAACTTCCGACTAGCAACATATTAAAAAGGACTGTATTCTCCTACTCTGAAGTTGCAGAGTAACTACTGTCTACTCAATTGCCTTTTCTAAATAAAAAGAGGATAGCCATTGCTGTAAATAATAATGACAAGAAAGAATTCTTAATATGGAAAGATATTAGTAAATGAGAAATGACTTGCAGTAAATGCCTACAGTAACTTAGAGAGCCTGTTGCTATCTCTATTGCCCAGAGCTTCAGAGAATGTTATCCATATTGCTATAATGAAATTCTATTCACTAGTTTATTCTGCTAAATGTGATCATCAGTGTTTGACTAGTAATTGTAAAGGACAGAGTGAATAGTAGATTAGGTGAATATAGTAGGAATCTGCAGGATAGGCAAGATTTTCTATTTGAAGATCGAGATTTGAAATTTGAGACAAGGTTTAATTTGAATTTGAAATTAAATAAATTGGTTCAAAGAAAAGACAGAGTCAAAGTGCCTGCAGTTTCTTCACTTTATTTATTTATTCTTGTCAGACTGGAGTGAAAAGAGCAGGAATAGTCAATCCTTTATCTTTTTAAAATTATACAGCTAAAATGTTTGATTTTTTTGTTTTAAATGTGCTACTGATACCTCATTTAAAGCGTGAATGAGAAAAGAACAGCATATAGGCTGATTAACTAGTAAACCTGTTGGGTGAAAGAATGACAGAGGGCAAAACAGTGAGAGTTTGAGAAGGATGAGGATAAAAGTGATACATTTCACATAAGGAGCAGCAAACCATATATATATGGTTTAAATATATATATTAAATATATATATTATATTTAATATGGTTTAATATATATATTAAAAAATCTTGTCACTGTTTCTCCAAGGGAACCTGCCTCAACAAAATCAAGATTAAGACACAAGCAGCAGAGAAGATTTCCACTAGAGGTCTAGATCTAGATGAAGAAAATTTGGACTCTTGCCCCTTTCAATTACTTTAAAAACAATTGAAATTATTTTTCTTAAAATCAATATAGAACTTGAGAGACATTTTCCTTGATAGATCTTTTGGGGGCCCAATTGGCAAAAGGAAGCTCAGGAACTTATAAGTTGGAAACATGAGGGAAGAGGCCTTCATCCTGCAGTGGATAGACAATGGCTAAAACAAGGAGACATTTTCCTGGGATACTCTTCACATTGTTTCTTTCACTTCTTTTTTATCAATTGTTGTAGGAATAGACTTGTATAGATGTAAACTGCTTTTATCAGCACTGAAAACATGGTGGTGTTGGAATGAAGTCTAATGCTGAATGTTCTGGTTAGATAGTGTCATTGATGCAATGAACATGAATTTGGGCAAATGCCAAGAGACAGTGAAGGACAGGATGGTCTGGCATGCTATGGTCCATAGAGTCATGAAAAGTTGACTTAGTGACTGAACAACAGCAATTAAATGTTTAGTTTAGTGCCTTCTCAAAGATGTGTGGTATTTATTAGGAAAGAGGAACCATTTTAACTTGGGTCTTTTTCTATTCTGGATGAGCTCAGTCATGAATCATGACATTTTTATTATCAGTTCATTAAATTTTATTTTAAAAGATTGCATTTATTATCATAAATGATATTTCTGATTTTCTGATATATATATAGTGGATGATCAGAAATATCATTTATGTATATGTATATGTATATACATAGATACATATACACATATATACACAAGCTATACATATATATCATGGCCACACCCACCCACCAACCAGGCAGGGAACCAGTTGCTAAAAATTTTTTTGAAGCCCACCCTTGCATAAGACATAAATAAAAACATTGGAGAAAAACTTTGTAGTATTACATTCTCTCCTTCCCTCATTTATATACAGTATTTGGGGGTTTTTGTATTTTTATGGCAAATCATTTAGAGTAATTAGATGAGCTGAGTATCTATAGACATTTTATAAATAAGCAACATCTTAGTATGTAATCTAAGATATGATGGCATGTACAATTCCATAACATTTGCATTTCTGTAAAGAAGTTTTGAACAAACATTGTAATGCAATGTTCAGAGAAGTGTGGAATGCTAAAGGCAAATTAAGTTCTGATCTGCATACTAGTAAGAGTAGTACAAATTAAAACAGTTTATTTATCCTCCATCGTGCATCTCAGTTAGCATCCTCATCCTTGCAAAACCCAGCAGATTCTACCAGTACCCCTCATTTTACCATTTGCAACAGTTAATGACAACAGGACAAGTCAGCAATATTTAAGGTTTATTAATAGCAAGTCATTTATCTCCGTAATCACACTAGTGTATATTTGTGTGTTGTAATAGCTCATGTACAGTATCATCAGCACTTTGTCATTGTCCATTTTAAAAGCCTAATATATTTAAGTGCCCTAAATCTAAAATACTGTTTTTGTGCACATGATTATTCTCCTTTTAAGATTAAATACAGATTGTTAAAAAAAAAAGTAATTTCCAATTATTTGTCTTGGGTTCAGTGATAGCTAATGTACATTTGTGTAGTGAGCAGTGCCTTACAGTAAGCTCTGGACATAATGAGTTATTGTACATGGCACAATAAAACATATAGTTTCAAGCTTAATTTTTAAAATGAATGTGTCTTTTAATAACTTTCTGGATTATGAGTTCAATTTAACATTAAAAGTGAATCATTTATTTTTAGGCTATTTACACCCATTCTGTACATAAGAAATGACTTAAAGTGGGACACCTGGTGATGCTGGGTGCAAAGTTTGCAGGTTCTGCGGCTTCACCACAGGTTTCTCTGGCTGTGGGGCTCCTATAGGAGTCTAAGTCACCCTGTAGGGATGACAAAGTGAAGGGGAGATCCCAGGTGGGTTGAGGGGAGCCGCATCTCCCTGCCTCACCCAGAATATTCCCTGTAGCCAACAGCGGCTAGAAATGGCCACCACAAAGCTGGAAACATCCCAGATACAAGAAGGTGCAGGAAGAGAGTATTGAAGAGCAAACAGAGCCTGGTTCTGGGTAAGATCTTTTTGCCATTAGACAAAATCCTGACAAAAAGCTAATCCTTAAAAGTGTCTCCATAAATGTTTAAAGCAGCAGATTTATGGAAGGAGAAAATAATATGGCAGAGTAACTGTCATGTGGTTGGGAACTGAGATGGAGACTGAGAAAAGACTGCTTATTTACTATTTAAAATGGATGCAAAATTGGAGGAGATGATGATGATGATGATGATGATGATGATGATGATGATGATGATGATGAATTAAATTTATATACTGCCTTTCTCCCAAAGGACTCAGGGTGGTGTACAGGGCAATTAAAATAGAAATAGAATTACAAAAATTAAAAGGTATTAAATTGACAAGCCCCGACAAACACACACATAAATTTAAAATACTAAAAACCCCTCCTCAGTCCAGACCAGCCAGTTCGAATAACCAAGTTTTTAAGTCCTTCCAGAAAGAGCGGAGATCAGGAGCCATCCGAAGCTTCACTGGCAGCTGGTTCCAAAGGGCAAATGCCTCCACCGAGAACACCCTCCCCTGAGGAGCCGCCAGCTGACATTCCTTGATCGGCGGTACCTGGAGGAGGCCCACCCTATGGGAGCGAACTGGGTGGTGGGAAGATGATGCCGGCAGCAGGTGTTCCCATAAATAACCTGGACCCAAGCCATTCAGGGCGTTATAGGTCAAAACCAGCACCTTGAATCTCACCTGGAGGGCAACCAGAAGCCAATGCATCTCGCAGAGAAGAGGTGTTACATGGGAGTATTGGGAGGCCCCCAATACAACTTGTGCAGCCACATTCTGCACCAGCTGAAGCCTCTGAATGGTCCCCAAGGGCAGCCCCATGTAGAGCGTGTTGCAATAATTGAGCCGGGAGGTCACAAGCACATGAGTGTCTGTGCGTAGGGCATCCAGGTCCAGATAAGGGCACAACTGGAGGACCAGGTGAACCTGGGCAAAAGTCTCCCTGGTCACAGCTCCTATGTGGTCTTCTAAAGTGAGCCGTGCATCCAGGAGGACCCCCCAAATTGCACGCCCTATCCACAGGGGGGGGGTAACACCTCACCATAATGAACTATATGTACTTCGCTTGTGAAAGAATGATTGAATTGGTTGAAGAGCTGTTTGAGGAAATGGGAGACAATGGTGTGGAGGAGATATGAATGAGTATGGCAACCATGGTGAGGTGCTGGAGGTGGAGGAAAGCAGCTCAACGTTCAGCCCAATGTTCAGCCCAATGCAGCAAAGATCAGATTCACAGTGGCAAACAGAGTTTGAACAAAAAGGGGGAAGCTATACCCCAAAGACAGTGTTGAAAGATTGGAGGATATATGTATCAGTGGACATTACTTAGATTAGCTCAGCAAGCAGGAAGTTGGGTGTGGCAGATGGAGGGTGAATATCAGGGAAGAAAAGATCTCCCCAAACAGCTGCTGCAACAAAATGGAGAAAGAGACAAGATACACGAGAGTGGAAGCAGAAGATGGATGCTAATTACCTTGATGGATGCAATATAGGGATGATGGTTAAAAGGAAAGAACATTTAAATTTAAATCCAAACTTTTAAAGGTTGTTTGTTTTATAATAGAATAAAACTAGAGAGGGGATATGGTTTAAATAAAAAAAGAATAAATGCTTATAGAATATATAAAAAAGCTAGAAAGACTAGATTTTTAGAGTTTAAGGTAATTATGTTTAATAAATAGATCTTTCAAATAATGAAATAATACTTTGCTTAAAATCTGTTTGTTAATATCTGAAAACAAAGGATACTTGGAATTAATTTTTATTGCTTTGTGTACTGTGTTAAACATTAAGGAAAAATGAATTGAATTTATGAAATAAATTTGGTGCAAAAACATTGGAGTTTAGAAATAAAATCCTAGATAAGTACTTACGTTATCTATAATAATATTGTATGAACTATCTAGAATCACTTAGAAATGAATCTGAAATGTATTTAAATCTAATTCTGGTAATATTTGATTATGCAGTAATGAATAACTTACTTAGAGTATTTAAGAAGGAAATATGATTAATTCATAATATTACCTTAACTCAACTTTGGTAATATTTGAAGTGTAATGATATTTAGAACTATTTTTTTTTATCATTATGTGAACAGTGATAAGCATTAGAGGCAAATGAATTGAATCCCAAAATTAATTTTCTGTATAAAAAATAGAGAGATGTTTTTGTATAATCGAGAAAAGTTTTAATCTTGAAACTCAAGAGACTCTAAAGATATAGTAAGGATTATTTTGAATTGAAATAAGTGATATAATACTATGCTGTAGTGGATAAATGTTTATTGGACACTCTAAAATATGCCCCAAAGGGCTCTGTTTTTTTAAGATGTCATAAGTAAAGGAAAAACAATAATTTTTTTGCAAAAAAAAAAAAAAGAAAAGAAAAAAGAAATGGGTTAATGCATTAAAGGTGATATTATGAAATATACAAAAGGTAGCACTGTTTGTGTACGTACATATGCAAGATCTAATATCTGTTTCTCTGAATACTGAAATATTTTCAACATAATTTTCATATTCATTTTAGTCTTGAAACTTTGACAGTTGTGGTTTTGTTTCTAGTCAAGGCATCACCTCTCAAAAGGTGAGTGAACAAATATATTACCTTGAAAGAGGTTTTTGTATTGTTTAAAAAATGAAAAAAGATAGCAAAATAGATATAGGTATAACAGATTTACCGGTAGCTACGTTCCAGATGTGAAAAGAGCACTGTTGCACATTGATGGATTAATTATACACCAGTATGTATTATGGTAAGGGTGGCTGATGATTCTTGTGTTGCTCCAATTGAATTGGTGCTGTTTGGTGTTGATATGGGTAGAGATTAAGGATTTGCTGTAAGTGTGGTTTTGGTGTCAGTGTGCCTAGAGATTAAGGATTTGGGATCATGGCGTTTGACTGCCAGCCAGTATTCATGGATCTTGGTTTTTAATTGATGTGATGTTTGTCCCATATAGAATTGGTTGCAAGGCCCTCCCTTGACACACCCACACCTGAAGCCCTTATAAACAGTAGAACACTGTTCTACTGACATCCCGTAATCTCTACTGAAGATGTTACCTAGCCTGTAATGAAATGTTTGGAAACCAACCCACAAACTCAGAGAATGAACCTTCACACTCATCCTACACCAGAGCTACAGACATTTGCCACTATTGCAAAGTGTGTTTTTTGTTGTAATATAAAGAGATTAGTTGCCCCAATCCAACATTTCCTAACAAACATGGAGCCTATAGAACATAGATAAAATCCATGTTAAAGACTAATTCTTCTCAACTGGCTTTTAACTAAATTCACTTTCTCCTTTGTTCACAAATCTCACAACTCAAAGAATGATTAATCTTTTTTGCACAAATATACACCTGATTACCAGAGAAACTGACTTTGTTTCTTGCTGAGTCTGTGGTTTAAACAGCTGAAAATATTTTGGGTGAGCTAAACTTGTAGATTGATTAGTTGATTACAACACTATGTGCTAATTTTCTCACAGATCCATTTCAAAAATCACTAAGGAGAATTCAGAATCAATTAAGACATACATTTGCATCTATGGAAGCCATATTGACTTGTTTTGATGGGCTCTATCACACTTTTCATATGGTTGACCTGATAAAAAATGAGTTTTCCCCCATCCCAGCAAGTCTTTCCAATCAGATTGTCACCTGATAGTCTTCCTTTAATGGAGTACAGGCTTATTATGATGATAGAACTAAAATGTGTCTGGTTCAAACAGTGCTCAATTTAGTTATGCATCAATACATTTTTAATTAAAAGAATCTGACAGGTACAATAGTCGAAGACTCAAATAATTTTCAAAAGCAGCCTGTATCCTCACAGATAGATAATCACAATCTGTCTCGGTCATACTGGGTACATAATATTTTATTAAGATATACACCACAAGATTTAAAAAAAACAAAACAAAATTGTGTTCCATCAACCACATTCTTGTGGTACATTTATAATAGTCAAGGCATTCTCCTTGCTGAAATAAAAGTTAACTAATAGGAGAACTTGATTAGGTGTCTACACTAGCCATCGGCTGCTGAGTACTCCTAAAGCTTTAAATCTTTGTAATAGTAGATGAAGCACATAAAATATATTTTTCTATAGGAACATTGGAGATGGATAACTTCTTCACCTCAGATACCTACAATGTAAGTCTTCCTTAATCAGATATTCTCTAAATGTGTGAGGCTACATCTCCCAAAAAGAGCTTAGTTGAGAATTCTAACAACTGGTGCCTTAATAGAATGGGAGGGGTATAACACTGATTTATTGTTAATTTAATTGCTGGGCTTGTCCTGTGTTTAAATATAGTTGCAAGCAATCCATCTACCTCCAATAGTAAATACTAGATTGCAAAGGCTAAACAACCTGGAATCCTGTTGATACATTTCTAAAAGTTTAGAACCTTTTAAAAACTTTATTGGGTTATTCAGTTATTTAAATTATTTGGAGCTGGCTACAAATACTAACATTTCTTTTTTCCTACCAATTATTCTTATAATTCTTACATACCTTGCAATATTGTTGCCCATTAAGGAAGAGTCTTCCCCTTTATAGTATTTAAAATCATGCTAAGTATATACCTTAACGTCAGTCATCTGTCAAGCCTTCAACCATATTAGACTTGGACTATAATTGAGAAAGCTCTAATAGTTTGCAAGCAAAGGATATTTTGGTTGTCAGCAGTTATTTAAACACAAAGAAAGATCTCAGTGTCCCTCTAATTTCAGATTTTAAAATGAAAAGACCAGTTTTAAACCTGTTAATAGAGTGGGTTAAATTTAATACAAATGTCCATGTTACAGTATTAAACTGCACTTAAACCTTTCCACAGTGATGCATAACTTTGAAATGCTGGTATTAGGTATAATTGCCACCATTTCTCCAAAAATGTGTAAATAGTTCGTATTATTTCAGAACCCTAAAGGCACCAATCTGGTCTCAAATTAACAATTTGTAGCCACTGCTTGTGAACAATGAATAGAGAAAGAAAGGAAAGCATGTAATTCAGCTAAAGTATTGGTCAATTTTATACAGTGGTCCCTCTACTTACGAATTTAATCCGTTCCAAATGCACATTTGTAAGTAGAAAAATTTGTAAGTCGAA
>JANHFR010006367.1:19127-35259 GCA_032468015.1 Mimophis mahfalensis | reverse complement strand
AGGTAGGCCGGCCAGCCGGCGGGCGGGCACGGGGCGGGCGGGCGGGCGCCTCCGACCGGCCGCAGACGGAGCCTTTGTCCGCTGCGGGGCAGCCGCCGCCGGCAGTTCGGCGCAGGAGGCAGCCCCCCCCCCCGGCGGGCGGGCGCCGGCCTTGGGGTGCCGCTCGGGCCCCGGCCGGCTTCTCCCCGCTACGGGCGCCTGCCGAGGGAGGGCTTCGGCCCGGCGGGATGGGAGTGGAGCGGCGGCCTGGAGGGTGCCTTCCATGGCCCCCGTCTCGGACCCGGGACGTGACTGAGCCGCCGACGATGTCGGGAATGATGTGGGTTTTCCCCCCCTAAAGAAACCTGAAATCTGTAGGAAAAAGACGGATTAAAAAGTCGGGAGCCCCCACTTCAGGCCCTGAAGTTTGCCGGGAATAGCCCAGTTCGGTAACTTTCCTGAGCGTTTTCAATGTGTAAGGATTCAGGATGATATTGTGACAGACCCAAAATGCCATTACCAGGTGTATATGTCCTGTATAGATTCCTATCAGTTACTTTCACAAATGTTGTCGAGGTGTGTTTTGGTTGACACGAAGATTTAACAGTCCTTTACAGGGAGTTGGATCTTAAATAAGAATTTCCATGAATGAGGTTTTAATTTTCTTCGTCTTGAAACGTAAATGGGTTAGTATTAAATCTGAAAATAAATAGGTTAGACAAACTATCAATTTGTAGGCTAAATTTAGTAAAGCTGCGAGAAATGGGAATTGGAGAAGAACTTTGCGATAGTACCAATTAAATCATTTCTCAGATTTCACTATGTATACTGTACCAAATTCGATGTATGCTTTTCAGTTTCCATTAGCTATGCAAACTATTTACCTGTAGTTCATACAGAAAAGGTAGGAATAAACATTTAAAAGGGAAAGGAAAGAAAGCTCTGTCCAGTAAACAGTTTCTGTTATTTTTATACTGTATCTTTAATTCTAATTCTAAGACTAAAATTCCCAAAAAAGGAATTATCTGTATTAGTATTTTTAAAAGACTAAGGATATGCAAATACTGCCACGGATGTAAAGTGGGTGTGATTGCAAGAAGAGATACTTAATCTTCAGCTGTGTAAATTAATAAATTAATAAATTAAGTGTAAATTAATAGATTTGCAGTCAGACCTAAATAATTGTTAAGGAATGTAACTTCCTCTTTCAGTTTCCTCTTTTAAAGTGTCTTAAATTTAAATAAATCAGACTGATGGTGCCAGGTCTTGTCTTCAAGTACAGAGATTAATATTATCTATCTTGAACATATCATTAATGATAAAGATTAATTTGAATAGCTTCTGAATTATTATTTAAATCATTTAAGATTTTTAAAAGTTTTCTAGTAAAAGCCTTATTCAAAATAATTGTATATAATCAGAATTTGGAAATGGATTTAAATTTTAAACCTAGGTGCAGGCTATAATCTCAGTTATGTTATTAAATAGATTTCTGTTCATCATAAATACTAAAGGACTTTTTCCATACTATGATACTCCATTATCAAATCATTAGGAGGCACAATTTAAACCAGAAGTGCATGGGGAATGCAGAAACATTCTGCTCACATTTGTTTCTTATCTTATCACTTCTGCTTTTAAATCCAGACTCCTCTTTGCCCAGTTCCATTTCAGCCCCAAAATACTGTTAAATTATCTTTGCCCTCTTTGAAGAGAGGTAAGCTTTGACTGAATTTTGCAATCTGTTCAGCAAATATGGAATACAATTAAAACATGAGGAAATCTTTGACTTCTGTTATTATTTGTTTTTCCAGAATTATGTAAAGATTTTAAACATCCAGCTCAATTTTAAATGTTTTAATTCATTTTATGTTGTAATTAGATATGCTTATGTTAAAGGTCTCAGTCGTTCTACCTCATTGGTTTGGGTGAAGTTGATCATATCAGAAATACAATTGGTGTATTTGTAAAGGTATAATTAAATGATGGAATAGTTAAATATGGAAAATTGATGAAGTTACCGGTACTTTAGTTCTAGTGTGAACAGCCATTTGGTGATTAGAAGTACTGTACATTTTTTTCTCACATTGAGAGCTGTGATGGATGAAGTCTTTCTTTGGGATAGGTGTATCTGCCATATTAAAATAATTGTTACATTTCTCTATTTCTTGGCATTCTGTGATTTGGGAGCTATATGCCTCTTCCTTGTTGTCCATCACTCCCTAGATTACTGTGATGCACTGTCACTTTCCTGCGGACACAATTACCAAAACATCTATAGTAACTTTTAGGTTAAAGCCACTTGACCACGCATTATGATGGCAACACAACTTTTTAATTCAGTTAGTTCAGTGGTTCTCAACCTGTGGGTCGGGATCCCTTTGGGGGTCGAATGACCCTTTCCCAGGGGTCGCCTAAGACCATCGGAAAACACATATTTCAATACAAATACAGGTGTATGTGAAAATATTTTTCTGGTTGGGGGTCACCACATGTAGAACTGTATTAAGGGGTTGCGGCATTAGGAAGGTTGAGAACCACTGAGTTAGTTATTTTTCATAATATTAGGTTGTCTGTTACATACTGCTTAAGAATAGAGGCTGTTAATTACCCTGCCTGATTATGCCAGTGGTGCCTCACTGAGAGAAATTATGCATTTCAAATAGGAACTCCTGCCAAGTATATTTGTTTCCTTCTCCTAGAATATACTGATGATAATGCCCTGATTCCTAAGAACTCATCTGTTATTGTCAGAAGAATTCCTATTGGAGGAGTAAAATGTACAAGCAAAACATATGTCATGTAAGTGTTGTTTTTTAAAGAAATAAGCTTGGATTCTTACTTGATACTACTTATATAAGTTCTCTTCATAATTAAAAAAAACATGTATACTTTTCTTATCGGTATGTCTATCTCAAAATGCTTTTTAAATCATGAAATTTTGTGGAATTCCATTCTCAAAACTTTGAAGTAACACGTTTTGCTTAGCCCTGCCTGGTGGATATCATTAAAATAGAATTTAGGATTTTAACTATTATTGAAACTTGGTGACTGGCAGAAAAGATAGATTTCTGTTGTCGTAATCCGTAATCGCTATATCTTGAATATCCCCTAGATAGAATTGTCTTATATTTTGACTGTCTTAGTGACCATAGTTCAAACTAGAAAAAGAATTTTGTCTAATATTTAACATACATCTGCTAATTGAAAATGGTTGCCTATTTCAAACTCTCTGGAATTAGTGACTGTAGACACATGAACTAGTTCACTATGAGCAAATATTGTTATGTTTAAATATAAAAAGGTAGACTCTACAGGAAAATTTCTTGGAACTGATTACCTAGAATAGGAGAAGCTCAGAGAATTTGGACGTCTAAGCTTCTTTGTGTTGAACTATTGAAATGAAGTTGTACTGGCAAGAGCAGTGGAGCTCAGCATACATGTGAATTTTACCTGGAAGGATTATTCTTTGCACCCTACCTGAATTTTAAAAAAAAATGCTGCTCTGGGATTATACATATCTATAGTATAGTAGTAAGTTGCCCATAATAACAACCAGTGGTATAATATGTGAATAGCACATCTAAGTAAAGAGTGGTGCAAGGTTTGATAATCAATATCTAGTTACTTAGATGTAGTGATATCACAGTATTTGACAATTCCTTTAAGAAAGAATACAAATGATTCATACTTGTGCTGTCATTAGCTTTGAAAGTGTAATGGGGGCTGGGACTTTAAATACATCCTAGAACATTGTTATTTATGACCTTTTGCTGCCTAAAGTAAAACCAGGCTTGTGTGTGAATGCTTCCATGCTTTGCTTTGTTTTGTACTGTTGGAGTGCAGCTTCTAGTTCTAAAAATATTTGAATTTGGTAGGCTGCAAGATCTATAATACACTTTGAACATCCAGCACTAAAATAAAGTTTAAAATAAAAATGAAAAATTGGAAATTTGGGTGAAAGTTAAAAAATTTTAAAGTTACTTTATCTTGCTGTTATTACAGTAATTAGAAAAAGTATCAGCTGAAAAGCTTTGAATCCTGAGGACATATAGGTAGTCCTTGATTTACAACTGAAATTAAGTAAGTCAAGGCAGTGGCTAAACCGGTCACCATGTGACCATGCCCAATTTTACAAACTTTTTTTCCAGCAGTCATTAAACAAGTCAGTTATCTTCAATAGGAATTTTTTTTATTTGAAAAATGGAATCAGACCCAACAAAAAATGATGGTTGCATAACCATGGAATGTTGCAAATGCCAATAAATGCGCGCTGGTTGCCAAGCACTGAAAATGCTATCATGTGACTGGAGATGTGTGGTCCTTGGAACTCTGAAACAGGGTCATAAGCTCACTCTGCTGAGATCTGTTACAACTTCAGACAGTTGCTAAGCAAGGACTATCTGTATGTATTTGGCCTAGTTCAGAACATAAGGGAAATAAATACACTGCTTACATTGTTGGAACTGTGATTCTTTTTAGGGATCTCTTTTACCTCACCTTATCTTTTACAGCAATAGGGGGGAAAGTAGCTTTTGCTTCCATTTTTAAATTTATTCATCATTTTAGCCATCCAGATTTAAAATAGATTTTAAATAACACCATCATTTTGAATATTCCCTTGTTCTCATTAATTTAGGCTTAAAATACAGCTTTCTGAATTTAGATGTCAGGAGGATCTAAGCTCCATATAAAATCAGGAAGAAGGCCTAAACTCTTCATGATGATGAAAAAAGAGGAGTTGTGAGCCCATACAAATCATTGACATGGCAAGCAGCAGTGATTTCCCACTACATTTGAACTAGAGTACTAGGTTGTCTTAAGACAATTTTTTACAGTACATCTTTAGGACATCTAAGATACCACATTTTTAAAGAGACATGTCATAAGTGCAACAAAACCTTCCATGTGAGTGAGGCAGTTACTTTTATAAACCTTTTATTTTGATACCAGAATCATCAAAGTAATTAGGTTAGGTGGAAAATATTGTATGTGTATGAAATTTATATGGAAATGCACGTTGATGGCATTGAAAATACATACTGAACATTTTCTGGATTACAAAGAGTAGTCATTTACTTCTAAAACTCATTATCTAATTATCATTTCTTTTGGTTGAGCTCTTTTTATTGGAAAATATCACACATGTCCCAAGTTAGATTATGGCATTGAGTAATGCATCAGTACTGTAAAGAATATAACTTTGTAAATGTAAAATATTCAGGGGACCTATTAAAAATCTTTTTTAAAATCAGACCTTTTTTCTTTATCACAGAATTCATAAGTTTCACAGAAGCATAGACACTCCTCTCGGGTGATGTTTTTTGACCCCCCACTTTGAGTCCACACATCCTATTGCTTTTCGGTCTGTCTAGTCAAATTGAGTACCTTGCTCTTGGTGTGGGGATTTGGCCTTTTCATAAACTTTGCATGCCAGTCTTAGAAAACAGGCATTTCTAGAAGCCTAATGTTAATGTCCCTTTAGGATCAGAATCTTTGTCAAGTAGGTTTTGGAGGAATGTTTCTTTATGTACAGTTTTAATACGCACTTTTGGTTTCTGATGGTGAATTTCTCTTTCATGACAGTATATTGTATTGTTTCTGACAGTATGTTTTCCCTTTTTTAGAAGTCGAACTGATCCAGTGAGTGGACCTTCAAAAGCAGTATGTAAAAACACAATCTCACACTTTTTTCTTCTACACAATCTATTTAATTTACAATGATGTAGCAATAAAGTATTTTTATAAATATTTATTTCCCACAGAGAACCATTGATACTGTAACTTACATTGTAATTTGATTCAGTATAGTAAACTGAACAATGCAGCTCATTTTAATTTTAATGTGATCATAAACACTGGTGCAAAGTGACACTCTGAATTGCATATTGGAATGCTAGATTATTCCTGTATGACTTTGTGTTGTACAGATAATGTATGATCACTTGTGGATCATGTAAGTTAAGGTTTGCACTGCTGAACATAATTATTTTGTTCTACATTTTGTGTGTCTCTAGTTGGTAGCTGTTTGTTTGTATAGGTTGTTCTGTGCTTTTTGTTTCCTCGAAATAAAAATATTTGGAGTGTATCTTTTTTTGCCACTATCACATTGTATCAACTTTTGTTCTTAATATTTCCATTAATGGTTTTTGAAGATATTTTCAAAAACTGCAATATGTTAAACTTTTTCCTCTTCAGATTCAATTATTTATTGAAAGATCTATTTGTGCAGTTAGATGTATACTGAAAAACACACTGTTCACATGTTTTGCTCCAGCAGACAACCTAGAATGTGAACTGCTATCCTAAGATCTGTATTTCCTACTAATTAACCCTGTGCAAGACATAATTAAAGTTAACCTTAGTAGTCCTCACACAAAAGAGATACTTTAGCACAGTGACACCTGTCAGATCTCTCCAAAAACCTATTCAATTAAGAGAAGATGCCCTTATTTGCTCCTCCACAAGTTCTTAAATTTATTTTGTCATGTAATAGCCTATTCAGTTGCTTCCCTTGGTAAGCTCTTGTTTAGTTACCATTATCGATCAGTGGGATTTTTTTCCTATTTCAATTCATTAAAAACACATGTGGTCTCTGTTCCATTTTTTAAGTTTGCTTAACATATTATACAGTTGTTTTACTTGGGGTTTAATGATGCAGTTTGGCATTGCTAGATTGTTTTCTAATGTTAGAAAAGAGCAGTCTTGGCGACCAGTTAGAATATTTATGAAATTATGCTTATTTAAAAATATTTAGCATTCCTATGGTATATAAAAACATAGTTCTAATTTGATTATTAATTATACATTACATGTCTGAAAATCATTTTTGTTTACTAGTCCAAAACTAAATAATATAGCAGATTTTTGTGTAAGCTGCTTTTATTATTTTATAACTAGTTCTTTTTGGTAGCTTGTATAAAAAGTTATGTTCACAAATAAAGTTCAACTTTTCATTTAGAATTGTGTGTACCCTGGCATGTCTATTGTACATCTTATAGCTCTGTTTAGAAGTATATGGTTTAAAGCAAGCTTGCAAACAGCACTATAAAATCCACCAATTCAGAGATTGATTGCCTACAAACATTTCTGTTATCTGCACTAAAGGAAGGATCAAAGTTAGAGGCTGTCAGACTTTGCAGTACAGTTGTTTCAAGCCTGCAGGACTTTGAAGCTAGGGTGCACCAAAAGAAGGTTCATTGAATCAAGCAAAAGCTTTCCCAGCTCACACCAAAATGCTGTAGTTTTGTTGAAATCTGGAAAAGGAAATGTTAGGGCTGGGGATACATTTTGTTAGGTCTGTGTGAAGTTGTCACCTAATAGTCTTGGGGGGTTGGGGTAGATAGGAGACTTCAGTCCCTACATGCAATCAAGCATTCTATATTCAGAGTTTAGAAATAGGTTGATTCAGAGTGGGGATGCTGTTGTTAGGTTTTGAGTTGTTAGGATATAAACGAAGAATTAGCTGTTGTCTGCTATGCTTGATGTTGGTCCATTGAAACAGTAAAGAGTCCTTTCATTGAACTTCAAATCCTGGCCACTACATACAAAAAAGTCCTACATAATTCCTGGAAACATTAGACAGGTTTTGCTTTGTTTCATACTTCTTTGTTGTAACCTACTGCACTAGAATTCACCATCCAAGTACTAATAGCTCAAAAATCTTTTTATCTTTGTTTTTTTTTAATTAGCTGAGTGCTCCCATCTATTGTGTTCTGTATACAACTCATGTCTTTGCCAGGACTCTCCAGATCCTTTCGCAATGAGTACATTTCCCTCATTTCCTAGGAAGACAGAATATCTGGCATACACATGACTTTCTCTGCTCTCCACAAATGTAGACTAACAGTGTCTCTCATGTCTCATGGCCAGCTTCTGCAGGGGAGTGAAAGAGCACGATGGTGGCTGTTCATCTAGGATTTTATTTTATTTTATTTTATTTTTTGCGATGCCTGTTATTATTTTTTTCCTGTAGGATACCTTTTGTCTGACATCTCAAATATATATGTATCATTTTAAATTGCGAAACCTTCCCTGCTGCATGTGAAATTGAACCCAGTTTAATAACTAAAATCTTAGCAATTTTGAAGAAACATTTTGAGTCATTTAGTTGTGTGTGTGATCTTGACTGCTAGTATGCTTTGATTTTTTTCTTATTTTCTTTCCTCAATCTATTCTTATTTAACCATTTCCACAACGGTCATTGAATCTCGAGAGGTTTTTAGACACCATAGATAGGACTAATATACATACAACTTTTTTCAGACACTACATGCAAACCTGTATGATTTTTTCCTAAATTTTGTGACATTCACATAGTTGAACTAATGCTGAGAAAAATAAAAATATATGGTCTTCAGACAGTTAGAAATATGGTGATTGTGCCTAGGAATTTCTCATAGTATAGTTGATAAAACAGCAAATTCTTTCTCGGATTTAGTATTTGCTGTATGCTCTGACATTAGGTGCAAAATTTGAATCACTAATTTGTGAGTGCAGTGACAGAGTATCACAAAATTCAGGTTCAAATTTGGATGAATGACATCTCATCTGAAACTAAAATGGACTGTAAGCTGCCCTGAGTCCTTCGGGAGAAGGGCGGCATATAAATCAAATAAATAAATAAATAAAATCTTGAAAGGGCAAGAGCATTAAAGTTAGAGGGCTACCAGTACTAGCAGACACAGATTCACATATTTCTGTTATTCTAATGGCCAAAATGCAATATGGATTTATTTCATAAGAGACAATTTTGTATGTAACCTGTTTCAAAGAGTCCTAGAGAATAGTATTTTTTGCTGTATTTAGTCATTTGTTTCTTGTGGCCCAACTGCTTTTTTGTGTCCAGTTTATCTATTTCATATTTCTTGCCTTATAAAAAGTGTTTTAGTATCTCACATGTTATTTCAGCCTCTGTGGCTCTTTTTATAGCTCAGGAAAATGCTTCAGAATGAACAGAAAATATAAAACTTACGTTTTTGGTGAGCACAAATATCTGCAGTTGGAATTTACCAGACAAACTTACATACTGAAAATGTAGTCCACACATCATTTCTTCCTGAACCATGCAGTCACCTCCTGGATTTCTTCCATATGATGAAATAATGAGGAAGAATGTTAAATGTTGGAAGAAATGAGGCCATAATTTTAATAGAAAACCAAATGGAATTGATGAGATATGTTTGAAGGAGTTGCTTACAGCTCCTTAAGATGTATCTGAGTGGTTCTCAAGAGATTCCTATGTAGAGCTAGGTGAAGATGCGTGTGCTGCTACTGCCCTGTGGTGGTTCCACCTTCAGGATCGGCCTTTTGTGCTGGATCTGAATGGCAGCTGTTAATTTGCATACTTAACATTGTTGTACTGTCACCAGAGTTTTTGTAAGATAGGCAGCTGTACAAATTCAACCAGTAAGCAAAGGTTTGATTACTTTGGACAGGCATTAATTAGAACTGAACTTTTAAAATGTAATTTCAGTTTGTTTGTTTGTGTGTGTGTGTAATAGGCCTTCCAAACTATGGCTTTATTGACATGATTCCTAAAGCCCATCCTTGATATACTTAACTCAGAGTAGTGATCTATGCTTTTTCTAAGTGGCGAGCTAGAATCTCATAATTATGCCGTCTGTACACATGAGAGGTGCTTTCCCCTCAGTGGTAGTTGGCATTCAATCATGCATGCCTCTTTGTGGGGCATAACACGGTAGTCATCATCATGGATGTATTTATTTATTTTTTAACAGTGGGGTAATTTCATGACTAAAATTGTGAAATGTATCACATAATTGCAGGTTGTCTGATTTAGTTCTGTGATTGACTATGATAATTAGAAATTTCATTAGGCTTAATTTAGGACTGGAGAAAATCTATTTTCCTCGTCTTTTTTTAGAACTCAAAAAACATCTTGTAACTCTTTATCTTACATAATACTAAGTTTAGGAATGTACTGATAAAAAGAACATTGAATATTTCTATTTTTAAATTGTTCATTTAAATGCATATATATATTTATTTTGCACATTAATTTCAGCATCTTCTATTCAGTACTTCTCACAGAACATCTAAGGGATCTGTCATTGTTATCAGCATCTTGATGATTTTTCTTTTAAGTACAGCATCTATCATCTTCTAAAGCTTTGAATCACTCAGATTTTTAACACATCTAAATGAAAATTTCTATAAATATTCTCTTTCCCACAACATTTGAACATTTTTATATTCACTTCTCCCACAGCATATATTTACATAAAAATTGAAGGTTCTTAACCCTAACCTACTTTAATATTTATTGTAGCATGTTTTTACTTTGAAAAATGTACACTGGTTTATATTGGTTACAAAACAAAGCCAATGATGAAGTTATTAGGCGAATTGGATAATCCAACTTATTTTTTACAGAACTGAATATTATATATTCGACTGGCCAGGCCATAGAAAGAAATCATACATTTCGACTAAAGATTTTTTTTTTAAACTCCTCTCTGTAGAACGTAGTTTCAGGCTAAATCTTAATACCACAGCTGAGGCTAAATATGTTGGCTACGTTTTGACTGTGGAACTTGAATGTGTGTTTAATTTTTTATGAACAGATTGATGACTCTTCTGCATCTATTTCTCTGGCCCAGCTTACAAAGGTATATACATATATATTTGTCAAATATAACAGAATATATTGTTGCTTGCTTGGTATTTTGAATGATTTCTGCTGTGATATTTATACCTTTAATTTCTGTCATAGATGCAAAAAACTATCAAGTTTAAACATTGGAATTGTGTGTATTTATTTATTAATTACTATCCTGTAAAGAGTAGTTCCCAGTATGGGAAGATAGAAGGGGAGTACCTTATCAGCCTCAACATAATGTTGCAGTTTTATTCATCTTCAAGACACAAAGAAGAAGCACTTCTGAAGCTGTTTTATCATTTCTTTGATATGTTACATTAATTTTGCATTGGAAAAATAGCACAATTTTAAAGAAGAATTTTAATACTATTTATGGACTCCTAGGATTTCTCTGTGCAACAGTCAGCAGAGAAGTGTTTCCCTATCACATGGACACTTTATATGATTATTTGGGGAATCTGCACTCAAAGCCAGTGATAGAGCAATAATTTGCATCAAATAATTTCATCAGTTGTACCCTTGTAGTATATGCAGTGGGCAATAGCTATGCAACTAATTTGTTTGAACACAGACTGTGTAAATGTATTTATAGGAATATACCAATGTGTATGTGTGGCATACTGGCAAATGTGACCTTAAACTGTTGTATCAACTTTGTTTGCAATGAAACTGCTTGCCTTTCTGCTCAGTAATGTGTAATTTTGTCTGGGAAAGCACTAGTGATAACATACCCAAATAAATGGCTGCTCTTTAAAATTTTGAGTTAGAAGCAGTATTGCCTTATATTTCATATGTCTTTTTGTGAACAAAGGCTGGAGTTGTATTTTTTTTTTTTCTCAAAAAATAAACTACATTTTCTAGTTTGGAAATTTTGACATGCGTTTGCGAATATTTAATTTATATCAAGCAAGTCTGGTTTCCATTAGTGCTGTCCTTAAATTTGTCCTTGGTTTTGTAACCTTATGTCAAGTTTATTTTTCTGAGATGTGAAAAAAATGTCCAAGAGCTGTAAAGTTTTAAGTTTCAGGTAGAACTTTAGAGAGTATTTCTGTCAAATGCAGAATATTTTTATATAATATAAAGCAGTTCAAAACTGTTACTTACTTTAACCTCTTTGGTGCTGATAGTTCTTACATAGAGGGAATGCATTTAACAGTTTTGTTTTATTCTTACTGTGTATTAAATGCCATATTTGAATTTTGGTCTATTCCTACTAATGTTCTGTGCTAATGGATATGTTCTGTAAACCTGTTTGGGTTCAAACAAATTAGCTAAGTATTTGTAAAATAGTTTTCTGTAAATGTGAACAATTTCATAGTTGTTAATTTGCATTGTTAAGAAACGTTATGTATTTTAATCAACTGTTTAATAAAATGTTGAAACTAGCTGTTTGCTTTTGTGGATGAATGTATTAAAAAGTGTGTATGGACGATCTGAATGTTAGGTGATTGGATATCTGAGCAATTAATAACCAATCCCTTCAACCTTGCTTATATCAATATTTAGTGTGCAATGATCCATTTTAACAAGTTTCTAGAATTGTTAGCTGTACATCACAACTATGGCTTGCACCCTGAAGGGGCTATCATCCTGAAAGTTGTGTGCCCAAAGCATATTGTGTGGCATTAGATTATACTTTTTCTGCCAAGTATGATTAAAGTTACTTGTTCAATCTTGTTTACACCTTTCTGGATACTTTAGCCATATTCCTTCCTTTTTACTTTTATAGATACCAGAAGGGGTTTTACAAGTAATTTCCCAACATGTAATAATAGTCTTAGATATGAAATGTCTGAAATGTCAGTTTTCAGGATGATAATTGCTGTTTTAATATTTCTAAGTATAAAATAATGCTATGCTGCAAATGGAGACCATGAATTGCACCTTATTGTTCCAAGGTAAATATCTTAAAATTCATGGCTTTTTAATCTAAGTATTGCAGAAAACACCTTTCAAAAGACTTAGCTTCAGGCCACTTAAATTTATCCGAAGAAGCAGGTACACTTACACAAGCATTTGTGTAAAGTACAAATAGCCTGATGCACAAAATATCCCAGCAAAGAAAATAGCAGGTTTTGTTTTGATTAAATTAGTTTAGCGCAACAGGCACATAAACATCATGTAAATGGCATAAGGACTCCCTGGAACATCTTCAGGATAATCTGACCTGTTTTTGAGACAACTTTAGCTAGCATTGTGCTGCTCTTTACAGGATTGGATGAGTGGTGTTGTCTTTGACTGGATGGCCTTAAATGTGTTTTCTAATGTGTGTTGTCAAATGATTACCTATTGAACAGACCGCCAATCTGGCTGAAGCCAATGCTTCTGAAGAAGATAAAATTAAAGCAATGATGTCACAGTCTGGCCACGAATATGATCCAATCAAGTAAGTCTTCACCATGTCACCCACCAAACCGAAGCAAAAAAAGCTAACTTTGGAACAATTTACATAGTTACATTTAAAAAAAACAATCTACAAAGTTGCACACTTCTTTTCTTACACCTTTTTAGTTACATGAAGAAACCCCTGGGACCGCCACCGCCATCATACACTTGCTTTCGTTGTGGAAAACCTGGTCATTACATAAAGATCTGCCCAACCAATGGGGTAAGATTGGCCTTTTTTTCAATTGTTGAAGTAGCTTGTCTATAGTTTCCAGATGGCAGCCTAGTCTTATTTTTAAATTCATTGCAGAGCTAACTAGGGAGTCTTTGGGGGATATGTAGTTTAGAGGTATTGTGGCTGGCAGGATGGGCAAGCAAAGGTACTCATTTAGTAGCATCTGTCTTTGTATTTCAGTCTTGGGAGCAAAGGAGGGAGGAGGTAAAGAACTATGGAGTATTAATGCAGGGTGTTACTGGTTGTGTTAGATCTCATCTAGAACCCTAGAAGGGCAGTAGAATTGTTTGTTTCTAATGAGAACTGACTTGATTTGAATACGATTCTGTGTAAAACTACAAAATCTGTCCATTGATCAAAACAATTATGTTCAGATAAAGTTGTCAGGAGTTGCAGGAAGTAGAATTTGAACAATGTTTCTGTTGTTTTTTTCTAACAGGACAAGAACTTTGAGTCTGTTCCCAGGATTAAGAAGAGTACTGGAATTCCACGAAGTTTCATGATGGAAGTGCAGGATCCTAATACTAAGGGTGCCATGCTTACCAACACAGGGAAATATGCTATTCCTACTATTGATGCGTACGTAATAGAGATCTTTGCAAAACATCCTCATTTAAATTTGCCTGAAAGTTGCCTGAAAAACTGAAATTGGCGATCTATTGTTAACCAACTAACCAGTTGGTTAGATGGTTAATAAATTGACTGGCTATGGAATTCTTACCCTATCTTTCTAATGTTCTGTTTTTGTTTATTGATTAATAATACTTGCACATCTGTGATTATAGGTTCTAGGATCCTATATGAATTCACTTTTCATCTTTCACCTTAGCTGAACTAAGAGCAGTGATAACTAAGGGCTATTAAAAATAATTAGAAATGCATTTTCATGCCAGACAGTTCATAAATTTAAATTTCCTCACGCTCAACTCTGCTCACAGGTGAGGAAATGGGGCGGGTGCGCAAGGGATCCTTGAGGAGGAGGGGGTTTCAGCTTAGGAAAAACGCCGAAGTTGAATCCTCCTAGGAATCAAGGTTTTAAAGAAAAGGATGAATTCCCCCTCAGATCTTTGATTTGCAATTCTATCCTTAGCTCAGGCTTTGGGGCAATAGGCATTTTTGCTGATTACAGAAAGCAGTAGATACAGCGAGTGAGTTACTGAAAATGTGTTGCCAAAGATCCTATTTTGGTTTACTTAATAGTTGTGATATTTGATTAATTTACTTTCATTTCTCTATTTCAAGTGTTTAAACTTAATTCAGTGAAAGTTGAAATTTATGGACAGGGACGTGACCATCACTTAAATCAATTAATTAATCACTTATTAGTGATTGATAAATGATGATTAATCATAATCATAAGTGCCCAGAAAGCACTTTCCTGCTACTCTCCGTAGCAATTAATCTGTTTTAAGTACTCTTGCAGCTTTTGCATTCGTTTGCTCTGAAATTTTGAACTTTTCAATGATCAATAAGCTGCTGTCTCACTGCCATCCTAGCTGTGCCAAGTTCACTAATATAAAATAATTTTTCATCCAAATTCAAATACAACTTTACAATTTTTGCTTCTGTTAATTTGTCCACACTACAGGAGTGTGGAAGAAAAATGTTAGGATACGTCCTCAACTTTATAACATGCCTCTTCATACTACTTTTACTTCCACAAAGGAGATGGAAGATTTCACGGAAGTTTTTTTTTTTTTTTCCCCCAGCGAGGCTTATGCCATTGGGAAGAAGGAGAAGCCCCCTTTCTTGCCAGAGGAACCATCTTCTTCCTCAGAGGAAGATGATCCTATTCCAGATGAATTGTTGTGTCTGATCTGCAAGGATATAATGACTGACGCCGTGGTGATTCCCTGTTGTGGAAACAGCTACTGTGATGAATGTGAGTTTGTAAGCTCAAGTTTCTAACCAGTCAGCACAAGGGGAAAGAGCAGAGATTCTCACATGGATGGAGCTGTGTTTGTGCAGAGGCGTGTTCTTGAACTGAGAGCCCATCTGTGTACCTGATGGGATGCCCTCTGTTGCCCTGATAACATCATGTATGGTTTTCCATACAGATTATGCATTATTGGGATTTTTTTAATTCTTTCCAGTCCAGCAGAATGTTGGAAATAAGTTATTTGAAGATGGTGGGGACTCTGGCATTAGGATATCCTCTACAAACACCAGATGAAAATGGAGCAAATTTGATTTAGAGGAACAAGCTGGCAAAGGAAAGATGGAGTTTAAAAATGGCTGAATCAGAGTGGAAACTGCTAATTTTAAAAAAAAGGTTATAGAAAAATCCCTGTAGGAGAAATGATTATACCATTGTTCAGAATATTGCTAAATATTTCATTCTATTCATTTTGTATAAATGAAATACAAAACCCAAAAATAATACACATGCTCCGTTCTAAGCCCCCTCCCATCTGAGGCTTCCTTGTGCACATTCGTACATAATAGGAAGAGATGCAACACAAGGGGAGAGCAATTTCTTGCCAGTATTGTACTGGTATGACTCTTGAAATTTTATTCTAACTTGGGCTGCCTGGAAGTCTGTTCAGAAGCTTCCGTTGGTACCAAATAGAGCAGCCCATGTGCTGGCACGTGAAATCTGATTGTTCAGAGTTAACACCTCTTCTTCAGCCTCCACACTGACTTCCTGTTGGTTTCCAGGAACATTTCAAAGTGCTGGTTTACAAAACGTTTTGACTCCATATAGAAATGGCATCATATGATGTGAAGGGATGCTATATATGTGCAAATAGAGCTATTCCAGCTTCCCTGCTCAGTGCAGGGGTCTGCCAAACCTTCCCCAGTTGATGGCCATCGCCCAAGAAATTCCCCTCCAATAGTCATCCTGTATCTGTTTTAATTTCAACTTGATCTGAGTGAAAAACAGATTTGCATTCTTTTACAAGTTTTTAGAT
>JANHFR010006367.1:8236-19027 GCA_032468015.1 Mimophis mahfalensis | reverse complement strand
TTCAAAACCCCCCCCCCCCCCCAACACGCTCCAATTTCTCTTGCTCAGCTTCTTGGTTCCAGATTTCTTATTATCCTGGTAGATTTTCCCCAAATCAGTACTAAATTCCCATTGCACTTTTAAACTATGATGCCCAGAACATATAACTGAGATTTCCAAGTTCTCACTATGATGCTGCACTTTAAATTTTGAATTGTTTAGACATCAGGGATTTAAAAATTCTGTGTGACTGTCAAATTGGGGTTCCCTGTCAAGGAACTTTGTCTCTGAGTGCTGAATGGATATGGGCGAGTTTCTTTGGAACGCTAACAGGGACACTTATCCATCTATGCATAAAATGCTCTTATCCATCTATGCATAAAATGTTATCATATTCGTGCATTTAAAATGGAATTTTCATTTCATTTACAGGTATCCGAACATCCTTGTTAGAATCAGAGGAACATACCTGTCCAACTTGTCATCAGACAGATGTTTCTCCTGATAATTTAATTGCCAACAAATTTTTACGCCAGGTAACTACCTATATTAATCTCTCAGAGGGCACCTCCCCTGCTGTTTTAATTGCTTTACACTATTCTTAGTGAGAGAGATTCGGCTGAGCATTTGGAAGGATAATAATCATTAATCTGGTTGATTAGTCTGTGATTTGACAGAATTATCCAGGTGTTTCTCTTCTTCCTATAACAAGACCAAATGAATGTTAAGCTACTGTACAAAGGTGGGAAACCTGTTCTGCTGGTTACATCACACTAGGGTAGATATGTGAATATGTAGTCTATTTGGATCACACATTACTCCTGATTAGTGTTAATCTTGGTGGGCAGTCTTTTGTTTAGCCTGTTGTGTAAATTCAGTCTGATTGGACAGTTTATCGTGTATTGTGTAAACCCAGAAGACTCATTTAATAAGTAACCAAGTGACATAGGTAATGCAGGTGCAGCCCTTGTCTCTGATACCCAGCAAAATGACACTGGTGAAAGGTAAGCCACGATGTTATTTCAGACAGTTTTGACTCCTCCTTTGTTTTTCACTCTTTAGGCTGTAAATAACTTCAAAAATGAAACAGGCTACACTAAAAGGCTCCGCAAGCAGGCCCCCCCACCAAGACCAGCGGTTCAGCGGAATGTGCCTTCTGTGCCGAGGCCAACAGGCTCCAGGCAACAGGATCCCCTTATCCTCCCAATCACTTCTGCTTCGGTTCATGCCACTGCATCTCCCCCCTTATCTTTGACTCCTGGCCAAGCTCTCCCTGCAACAAGCACGTTGACCGTGAACCAGTCTGCCTCCACCTCAGTCAGCGATGTGCCTACAGCAATAGCTCTGGCAATTCATGCTGATAAGCCTGAAGGACCTTTCCGGTAAGTCAGCTGGAATGGGGAGGTGGCATTCCTTCCTGTGTTTACCTCCAGCAGGTGTCCTCCTCCTGCATCCTTCAAGGCCTTTCTTTTGTGGTCTTTCATCCAGTGGGAGAATCTTCATTGGGCTCATGATTTCCACAGAGCATACAAATTATTTTAACATTTCTGCCACTGGAAATGAGGTTTCAAATGGTGTAGGATTGTTAAATCCTTGATCAAGTAGCCTGTCTTCAACTTTTAACCTGTTTCCATCCGCTCTTAGAATAATGTTGCACAAATGCTTCCATGAATGGTTCTGATTTTGAATTGCAAAGAATGTTGGAGGAAACTAAATTATGCAACCTCCAGGAATTGATTCAGTTTGTATATTTGTATCCTGGTCTACCTTTCAAAGACTTGGCAAAAGACCTAATGTGAATTTAAGCTTTACCTAATTCTTGAATCAGTGTTCTGTGAAGTAAAATACTTTTATCAGATTTTGGCTACATTCGGAAGACCCTTAAAATCTGAGGTAAATTAGTTACCATTAAACTGATGGCCATTGAAACGGATTTGATGCATGATCTCCAAATATATTTTGGCTATCAATCCAGAACTGACTAGAGTTTTGAAAGTTGCAATCCCCACACTTATGTAAGGTTGAAAAATTCTGAGTCATAGGAACTAGTCAAACAGTTTTGGTTTTGAGAGTCCTCTATATATTTTGTCAGTTGCATAGATTAAATCATATTTATAACCTTGGTATGTTATTTCAGAACAATTGATGAAATTAAAATTAAGGACATGTTGGAGATGGGAAAAATTAAACTTGACATTGGGGAGAATTTCGCTAATAAATATGAATGTGTTTCCTAGAATGATGTTTTTGTTTTAAACAATATCTATTTTGATAACTAATGCACCATTTAAGTAATGGCAGAAAGCTACCTCTAGGTTTGTATCTTATGGCAAAGCCACAGATTAGATATAAAATCCTTCAAGATACAGAGGAATGAGGATGCTTGGGACTGCCTGATTGGAAATTGTATTTTGTAACCTGTTGCTTGGTTTTGATGAAAGAGTGGATGCCTTGAGAAATAAGAGAGTTTTAGAATTAGAAGGGCCAGACCTGAGGTTTGATTTGGTTTTCTATGGCATGATAAATTAAGGATAATGTAGATTTTAAAAATCATTATATTAGAAGTGCCAGGTTGGGAATTTGAAATAAATATTAACCCAAATTGTGCCTGAAAATGCCTTTATACGGTCTCATTACAAGAAGCATTTTATAGAAAAAAACCCAGGGAAATACAGATGATTAATATAATTTTAGAAACTTACATACAAATTAAGGGTCCAGATAAATTTTAAATAACATTTGGGAATTGATTATAAAGAATCCTTCCTGCAGGAAAAAGCTTTTGTTTTGAATTTTATAAAAAATATAAGACTTTTAAAACATTGGATACTAGAGGAAACTAAAGATTATAATTAAAGGAAAAGAACATTCAAATTCAAGTTACAATTACAGACTGAAGTAAAATATTTTAACATTGAACACATTGAAATATATGTTTCAACAATGAACACAGCTAATTTAAAAATGGCCAAGAATGATATGGAAAAAGATGTTATAAACTGACTTGATCACTCGGTAGGTATTTCAAGTTATAGTAGCCAACCACATTTTAATCAATATGTTGTGTTAGCCAACTCTTATGGATAATTTACTGGTTCATATATCTAGAAAATTGGACTTGTAAATGATGGTTGAGCTTATCTTGTGACATCTCTAATACAGCTGCTTTTTGCTCTTTCTCATGGGTGGAAAGTAACTCACTATTTCAAGGCAGGATGAGGTTTAGTGTTCTGTGATATTGTAAGACCTGTCCATAACCTACTAAATTAAAAAGTACTAGAAGATGACAAGCTAATGATAGCACAGAGCACTTCCAATAGAACTTCCCTGTTTATCTTCAAACCTTTTCCTTGGTATAGAAAACATTTCAATCTCTTAACATCTTATTTTGTCACTTTTCCAGGTCTTTGTGACTTTGATGCATACACCATAGAAATGTATAATTCTTCACCTCTATTGTCAGATGCCTTCCTAGTAATTTATTTATGTGCTCATTACATAAATTTCCCGTTTTTCCTCTAAGTGCTGGTAGTAATGAAAATAATGTTCCTGCTTCCCAAATTTATCACCAAACAACCTGGAAACTCTTTGTTTCTTTCCAGGGAGGGTGATGGTCTTGGATCAGCTGCTGCTGTTGTGTTGGCCTCTGATCACACAAAGCCTCCTTTATCAATTAACACTGTGCTGGAAGAGAAGGTAAGCTTTGTTTCCAAATGGAACTGGCTGGTGTATTTTACAGCAGCAGCAGCAGCAATTAATCCCCTTCCATTTCCTTCCCAAAGGGCTATCAGGTTCCTGTGCTTGGACAAGCAGCCTTGACTGGGCAGCTGAGTTCTCATGGGCATTCAATACCCACCATGGGTAAGTTTGCACAGCTCGGATCATTCTTGTCATATGCAAGTGGTGTATCTGCCTTCCATATTGAAAGCAACTTCTTCTCCACACAGGTCAGCCAATGAGAACAAATCCTGTCCGCTCTGCAGCCAGTAGGTCAGGCTGGGAGCCGTAAGTATCATTTCAGAATATATATTCTCTTGTGTATGTGTGTGCGTGCGCAGGTGCATTTTGTGTGTGTATGTGTGTGTGAGAGAGAGAGAGAGTGTTATCCTTAGGCAGCAAGTGTAGAACATAATCATGTTAAATAGCTGTTTGTATATGCATAGGAAGCATCATTTCCTAATAAAAGGGCTTCAATGTTATGATAATGAGTAACACTTTAAATCTGTCTCTGGACTAAAATGAGCAAGGAAATGTAACACATTTGTTCATAGTGTACAGTTGGGTATAAGATTAGTAAAGTATCTCAATCATATCAGTATTAGAATTTAGCATTTTTGGAGGCAAAATGTTATATTATCGGCTATAAGCAAAGCTAAAAACTCAAATGTCTAACTGTTAATTCTAGTTTAGTTAGCACTGAAAATCTTGAAGGTGGTTCTAGAAAGGGAATTGAGATGCAGAATGCAGCAACTACATAACCACAGCTGTGGGAAATGGGTAAGAAGCAGAACTTGGCCAATGTGCCAGTGTTCATAAGTATAGACAAGGACCATGTTTTGGGGAGGGCTCTTTGTCTAAGTCTAGAGAGCTACAGAGGGAGGACGGCAGAACAGGTTAGTCTGTGGTTGAGCTGTAAGACAGCATAGGCCGTGACTGCAGAAGAATGCTCTCTCCGTTTCACGTTCCTCCTCTCTTGCGAACAAAAGACAAGTGTGACACTCAGTGACAACATGTTTTTGGGTTTCTTTAGAAGTTCAAACCGAGGACGCCCGCATAGTGATCGTACACAAAGGACTCAGGCCCCAACACTGCCAGCCTCAACACCAGTCTTTGTGCCCGTGCCTCCACCTCCCCTGTATCCTCCTCCTCCCCACGCACTTCCTCTTCCACCGGGGGTACCTCCACCACAGTTTCCTCCTCAATTTCCACCTGGTCAGCCTCCACCAGCTGGGTACACTGTCCCCCCTCCGGGATACCCCCCGGCTCCAGCAAACATATCAACACCATGGGTACCAACACCAGTACCAACGGCTCACTCAAATACCATCCCAACGACCCAAGCACCTCCTTTATCTAGGGAGGAGTTTTACAGAGAGCAACGGAGACTTAAAGAGGAGTAAGTATTTGGCGCTGGATGAAGTTCCGTTATATTTCATTCTTCTGTTTCAGTAGACGGTTTGGCTGCAGCTGTGCTCAAAAGGCGTGTGCTGCGAGCAAACATGACATATAACGTGAGATTTCAGATGTTGGTTTTTCACTACCAGCCTTCAGATCTAAAACCCAGAAACTTGTAATTCTAATAAAATACTATGAAACGTCTTTCAAAAAAAAAATATGATTCGCATTTTAGTAATATGTGGCATGCAGTCCTTGTTTGAGTTAGTACTCTTAGTGCCTGCTTTATCAGTACAGAATTGCATTGCAGCACAATGTTTTTCTTATTTTAACAGGGAAAAGAAAAAGTCAAAGCTTGATGAGTTTACAAATGATTTTGCTAAAGAACTGATGGAATATAAAAAAATTCAGAAGGAACGCAGGCGTTCTTATTCCCGGTAATTTTTTAAACGTGTCTATCAAAATTTGTTTATTTAGTGCAGCTGCTTTTATGCCACTTAACTTAAATATAAAACACCACCTATGGAAATTGTTTATAATAAACCATATAATATGTATAATATTAATCAACATCCTGATTTTAAAAAATCACAATTATAACCTCCTCATCCCTGAATGTTACGTTTTCTTGTACAATGCTTACACCGTGGGCAGAGTAAGTCCTATTCTTGGCCACAGCCAATTCCAGAGAATCCGTCTGCTGCTGCTTCCAGGTGCCCTCCCCTCGCCTGCCATGGGAGGAGCTTTGCATCCAGAAGACGGGTGGGCAGCCCTTTTCAGCTGGTCTCCTGACTGGGAGCTGTGAAGGATTAGCTTCTGGTGGAGCAGGCTTTTTTTTTTTTTACTTTGGTGGGCAGTGTCAGAAGTCGAGACCTGTAGAGGCTTAGAGTGGCCGTTTTGGATCCTGGAGCCCCATTTCCTCGTTAACATGGAAGTGTAATGGATGCTTTCAGTCTTTGGCATCTGTGGTGTGCCTCAAATGTCCTGCTAAAAGCAAAGGCCAAAACGGTCTGAGCATTTCTGCCCTGCCCATCTGAGTGCTCAGGAGGCTACAGTGGCCATCCTTGAGCCTGGGCATCTCTAGCTCTGGCTTTTCCAGGGTCACCTATAGACCAAGCACTTGGGCTACCCTTCGTATCATTGTTACTACCCATCTCACCAGTTCAACACAATATGAGCAGCTATCTGCCCCAGGCTAGGGATGGGGGCTCCACGCCCCACTGGACAGACCAAGAAGTGGCTGTGTTCCTATTCCTGCACTGAGCAGGGTGCTTAGGCCGGTTATCTCTGCTGGTAATGAGGAGCTGGTGGTGAGAACAGGCATCTCCATTTGCCTGCCACCCCCTCGTCCTCACCCTTCCAGCTGACAGTTGGGCAGGCAAGGTAAGGCCGGTACGGCTCTGGCCTCCATGTGCTCCTTAGCCACTTCTCAGGGAACAGCTGCCTTGGAAAAGAGGAAGCAAGCAAAAGAAGTTGCACGCCCTTCTTGTCCCAAGAACGAGGATGGTGGGCCTCTTGCTGCCACCTGTGCCCAGAGCTAAATCATAGCTGCTACATCCTGGGTTCTCCTCACTGTCACCCAGCCCCACTTGTCCCCTTCATAGACACAGGCTGTTTCCCCTGCTAGGAATCCCCAAGGGCTGCTCTTGCACTCTTCCTCCAACCCTTGGTGGCCTAACCCCTGATCCCCTCAATTTTATATTAATTGTAGCAGGAAAACACCAATTGGTAATGGCTTATTTTCTGAGGGACGGAAAGTGCATTTGCAATCAAATTCTAGCCTGCTTTCTATTAAAAAGTAATCTAAGAATAACCCATGCCAAATTTAAAACAATTAAACAATTGCTTTTCCTTTAAAGCAAACGCAGTGTCATTTCTTGAGAAATGCAACTCAGCTGGTTTCACCCAAATTGCCCTGGGGCCTCTCAGACATTTTTGGCCATTTCCCTGGCCTGGCTGGCTCCGAGGAACCGAAGCAGTGGTTGTCCATCCTCCAGTGTGTAGCAAGGCAGCTTGAGAGCTCAGCCTTGCAGGCAACCAAGCTCTAGATTGTTCATCATGGTTCTGCACAGAGGTTAGGAATCCAGGTTGTACACAGGCACAGGTGTCCTCAAACAATTTTGGACCCTTTGCAAGTTTGCTAGACAAAACATTTGTTAGTTATCTAGCTGATATCTAGCCACAGTCTAGGGAACTGCCGGAGCAGACTTCTGGTGAACTCGTTCTGAAAGTTTCAGGATCTTTTCTAAAAGCTGGGAAAGTCCTGTGGGTCCACTCAAAGTATTGTTAACCTGTTTTTGAATTGTATATGGTGAATGTCAGAATTTTTAAAAAATGCTGCAGAATTTTCTTGTCTCTGTGATGCAAGATAATTCTTACAGAGATCCTGAAGCTACAATTAAACATTTATTTTCATTGTGTTCCAGGTCCAAATCGCCATATAGTGCATCTTCCTACTCAAGAAGTTCCTACACGTACTCCAAGTCAAGATCTGGCTCGTCCCGCTCTCGCTCATACTCTCGGTCCTTCAGCCGCTCCCATTCTCGCTCCTACTCGAGGTCGCCCCCCTACGGCCGGAGGGGCAGAGGCAAGAGCCGGAATTACCGCTCCAGGTCAAGATCACACGGATATCATCGATCGAGGTCTAGGTCGCCCCCCTACAGAAGGTATCATTCTCGGTCAAGATCTCCAGCGTACAGAGGCCAGTCCCCGAACAAGCGACCCGTTCCTCAGGGAGAAGGGGAACGGGAGTATTTTGGTCGCTACCGAGAAATCCCAGTTTATGACATGAAAGCCTATTATGGGAGATCTGTGGATATGAGAGACCCCTTTGAGAAGGAGAGATACCGTGATTGGGGGGAGACCTACAGAGAATGGTATGAAAAATACTTCAAGGGCTTCCCAGCTGGAGCCCAACCCAGGCCTCTGCTTAACAGAGAGAACTTCTCCCCAGAACGATTTGGCCCTCCTGGACCAAGGAGAGAGAACTCCCCTTACATCCGGGGCCGCAGAGATGATTATCCCGGAGGGCTCGGGCATCGGAACCGAAATCTAGGCGGCGGCTACTCCGAAAAGCTGCCAGGAAGAGAGGGCCACAACATGAAAGACATGATCAAACTGAAGGACAAAGAAATGGACAATCCTCCAGGGGATGCGAAAGGGAATAGACACAAGAAACACCGAAAAAGACGGAGGGGAGAAGAAGGTGACGGTTTTCCTAGCACTGACTTGTTGGAGGGCTCACGGAAGCCTCCTCCTGGCGAAGAGGGCAGACCTGACTCCCTTTTTGTGCCCCCGAGCAGGGACGATGCCACTCCTGTCCGGGACGAGCCAATGGAAGCAGATTCAGTCGCCTTTAAGCCCATCTCTGACAAGGAGAGGAAAGAGAAGCCGAAGGGAAGGGTGGAAAAGACGAAGCAGAAAACCTCCGAAGGGGCTGCCGCTACCAAGAAGGAGGTGCAAGCCAAACCGGCTAAAGCAGCACCTCAAGAGAAGGCAGAGGCTGACCGTGAAAGATCCCCACGGGCTGAACCTCCTGCCAAAAAGATGAAGGAAGAATTGCCAAAGGCTGATGGCCCCAAACCTTCCTCCCAGAAGGACGAGAAGCCTCCAGGTGCTCCCCGTAAGGTCCACCCCCGAGGCACAAAGGAGCACCCGGAGACTAAGTCTGCCAAGGAGGAGAAGGCCAAGAAGGAGCATCCCAAGGAAACCAAGCAGGAGAAGCCATCCAGCAAGGAGGAAAAATCCAAGAAGCCCGTTGATAAAACCAAACCAGTAGATGCCAAACCTGAGAAGAGGAAGAGAAAAATGGAGGACAAAGTTGAGAAGGAGCCTGAAACCACATTGCTAAAAGCTTCCAAGCCAGAAGCCGCAGAATCGAAGCCGTTGCCAAAGGGGAAGAATGACCCAGAAGCAGAGAAAACAGAGAGGACCCCTGAGAAGGACAAAGCTGTTTTACCAGTTGTTCCTGCAAAGAAGATTAAGCTGAACCGGGAAACGGGCAAAAAGATTGCTAGTGCTGACAACGTCCCTCCGGTGAAAGAAGCCTCAGCCGAGAAGCCTGAGCCGGCGGTGGCGAGCAAAGCGAAGCAAGAGAAAGCCAAGGGGAAGCTGAGGAGAAAAGTGGCAGCAGCTGATGGATCGAGTTCCACGCTGGTCGATTACACCAGGTACAGTGATTTACGAGGAAGACAAGGGTGGTTCCTGTCCCTGCCTTGTTAAACCCGCCTCCAGCCCTTCCATTAAGCTCCCTCAGATCCTTTTGTTAATAGATCTGAATTCTTCTGATGGGGCTACTCACTGAATGACTTCTGCATAGCCAGCCCGTTCAACATAGGTGTTATGGGGGAAATTGGGAACTACGCTATGTGCTGCTTTTTGCTCCTGGGGAAAAGGCAAGATATCAATAAACAGACAAACTAGAGATGTAGAAAAATAGCTTGATTTGAGACCACACTATTCTAGAAAGTTTTGTTTTGTTCCAAACCATGGTAGTCCTGGAAATGTAACTGCACTTGGAACGCTAAGTCTTTGCAATCGTAACCACTAATTTCCGCCGCTAAGTCTTAGTGATCATAAGTCGAGCCAGACCCAATTTTACAAAAGGTTTACATCAGTTGATATGCAAACCCAGCTTTCTCAAAGGCCATTTTTAAATTTTTTTGCAAAATATTGACAACCAGTTGTAAATGTGAATCAGTTTCCAGGCACCCAAATTGTGATCACATGACCATCAACAGTCCATTTAGTGACCATACAAAGTTACAACGACACAGAAAAAAAGTGACTTATGACCATTTTTCACACTGCAGCATCCCCACGGGCTCGTGATCAAAATTCAGACGCTTGGCAACTGACTCATATTTATGACAGTTGCAGCGTCCCGCAGTCATGTGATCACTTTTTGCTAGCTTTTGATGAGCAAACTCAATGATGAAGCCAGATTCATTGAACAACCATGTGATTCAGTTGTGGCAAGAAAAGGCGTAGAATGAGGCAAAACTCACTTAACAAATGTCTCTCTTTCAACAAAAGGAATTATGGGCTCAATTGTGGTCATAATTCGAGGACTACCTGTAACTTGGAACCAGAAGTCACCAAGCCAAAACACTAGAACCGTGATGGTGAACTTGTGGCACGCAGAGCCCTCTCTGTGGGCACGCGAGCCGTCACCCCAACTTGGCTTTGCCACGCATGCCCACACGCCTCCCACCAACCAGCTGGTCTTCAGGTCTCTGCCATGCATAAATGAGGGGGGGGCAGGGTGCATGTGTGAGGGGGGAGCACATGCACAGGGGATGTGTACGCATGCATCGAGAGTAGGGTGCATGCACGGAGATGCATTTGCATGCACGGAGATCAGAGGTGGTATCCTACCAGTTCGGCCCGGTTCAGTTGAACTGCTAGCAATGATTAGGGGTAGTTCACCGAACTGGCAAAAACCACCCCTGGCTGGCCCTGCCCAACTGCCCCCTCCACCGCCCTCCCCTTTTTGAAAACTCTGCTGATTCGCGGGGCAGAACTAGCAGCCGTGCGAATCAGCAGAGCTCCACTTTTGAAGCTGAGGGAACGCGCTGTTCCCATATAGTTCTGGGGGAACAGCGCGTTCCCTCGGCTTCAGAAGCCGTGCGCCTGCACACGGGTGCACACAAGCTGGGCAAGCCAACCCAGCTTTCTCATCACTCTGGGTTTGCTGTT
>JANHFR010006366.1:68353-79639 GCA_032468015.1 Mimophis mahfalensis | reverse complement strand
GAATATTATAGTGTTTAGTCGGTAGCTTAAGAGTAAGCCTCCATCAGGAGTAAACAGCTGTGAACTTTGACATGAGAAACATTCATTTGGAAGCATGATTGTGATAATATCTTGCTTTATTTATCATTTATGGTTGTGAAAAAAATTAACAATAAATATTAGCTGGGATGTGTTTTTTCCTTTGTTTAATTGGCAGCATTCAAAACTTCACAATCAATTAAAAAAAAAAAAACTTAAAATCTAGCTTGGATTTGAGATTCAGATCAAACTTCTCTTTCATTGTCAAAAGAAAATCATGTCTTTTAGTGCACAAAAAAGGGTTCTAAGAAGCATGTAGATTTGGGATGTTCTATTTTTTTGGGTGTTTTAGTGTTCATCACATCTGCTTTTCTTTTATATTAGGTTTATTAATTTTGTTATATATATATATATTATCCAATCAGTGAATATCTATAGTTATAGAGCCTCCAGAGAATGAATAGCACTGAAAAGTTAGGGACTATATATTGTTTTTCTTCTTTTTTGTCATTTTAAACATTGATGGAAAATGATTTTGTTTCTTTTTATGTGATTGTATTGGTCCTTGGTGCTTCATCAATGTCTTCCTGCTGTCCAGCTGATCAACCTGTAGCTGAATAGTAGAAAAAATAGTACTACTCTCTGAAAGATATATCAGTGTATGTAGAACATGTACGTCATACAGAATTAGCTACTTCTTGACTTTACTGGCATATCTATGTTTGCTGCAATTAATGTGGAAATTGGCTCTCAGACTGAGGGAATAAATATTAGAAGGATGAATTCTTTTTTGGGAACAATGATCTCTTGATAATAAGTGAAGGTGAACTGCATGTTTACCAACTACACAAATTGCTCAGCACTTCAATTTGTACATCTATTTCCATTACATTTTTTATATTGATAGCTCAATGAGACTGAATATGGTGATGCCTAAATTAATTTTAGAGCTGTTGTTGCTTCTAATATATACATCAAAATGTTAATCACTTAGACACTGAGATAGAAAAATAAAATATTCCATCCATGTTGAAGTCAAATAACAGAATACATAAAAAAAGTATGTAAAGCAAACCAAGAAATGCTCTTGGGATCAATTTATGTTAACAGTGCAAGATTTTCCAAGAAGTTTCTGAAGTTCATCTCTTTGTCTCCCACAATTTTTCACTCTAAAAAGGCATAACACAGAAGAAAAAGAACAGGAGGATTTAAAAGGAAAAGAAAATGACTTAGAAACCAGAGCTTAATGCTTTATTATTCTTATCATGGCTGCAAAACAGTTGATCATTTATGGAAGCTTTAAAGCTTTGTTTCCCCTTTTATCTCCAGTGGATTATTCTCTTGTTCTTCTTCACAGGCCAACTGACCTCAATATGTAGAAAAAGCATTATAACAGAATAACAGAGGTAGAAGGGACCTTGGAGATCTTCTAGTAGATCTCCTGCTCAAGCAGGAGACCCTATACTATTCCAGAAAGTGGTTGTCCAGTTTCTTCTTAAAAGCCTCCAGTGACGGAGGCCCATAATTTCTGAAGGCACATCATCATTCCACTGGTAAATTGTTCTCACTGTTAGGAAGTGTCTCCTTAGTTCTAGGTTGCTCCTCTCCTTAATTAGGATGCAATAGCAGCTTGCATCCCAAGTGATCATAGAAGTCATGGAGAAATGGAAATCCCAGAGAAGGTTTCAGCAGATCCTTGTCTGCTGCTTCTTTTAATCATCCAGAAAGATGTAAAAATAGTGAGGCCTATGTAATGGGAAATTCAGTATGCATTGTACTGCCATGGTGCATGGTCTCATAAAGTGGAATTATGCTATAATAGCATATCCTGGATATAGGAAAGAAGCTCCAGGGATATGGCTGGCTGGCTTCTTCTCAACCAGAAAATTTTATTAGAACAGATACAAAATAGTTTACATTTGGACAGAATGTAATATGTTATAGAAAGCATTGTGGGAAATTCATAGCTCAAAACAGTGAGTCAGAAAAACTGGTGGCAGATGATGTGATCCTTATCTGTGTGAAATGAGAGTGACATTAATATGACTGATGGTAGAGCTGAGAAACTGTAGTCCAGAAGGGAACTCAAGCCCACAATACAACTGTCAAAAGGTGATTTTTGTCAGTAATTGAAAACCTCACACAGTTTTTTCTAACTTGATAAAGCAAATAGTCCATCGAAAGAAAATTGGAGGGTTAGACTCGAAGATAAAGGTAACTATCAGGTTCTATCTATATTTAAGCTCAGTTCAGGACTGAGGTTTGCTTTCTTGAAAGCTGTTTGAAGGTTCTGTACCTACCCAAGTCCTGTATTTCATTGTGTCTCTTTACATTTGGCATCATTTCTTCCATTCCAGAATAGATTTTGTAGTGTCTTATTGACAAAATATTTTGAATTTCTTTCAGAGGTTGATGGATCGTATTCACTCTGTGATAGCACGCCAATAATGCTAGTCGGCTTGTACAATAAACAGAATCTGATGGCAACCTCATATAAAGAAAACTTATACAAGATGATTTACAAATGGCATCACCCCCCTTGCACGACTAGCAAAAATGTTTCAGGGACTCTCCCCAAACTGCTGTAAGTGTGGGGAGATAGGTACCTATTTTCATTTATGGTGGACAGGCCCCAAGCAATTGAATTCTGGAAGTGTATACAACAATGGATATGGGAGATAACGTAATATAAACCTGAGCTCAAACTGGAATTTTTTTTTACTTTGCATTAGGCCAGATAAAATCGGCCTTGACAAATGGTATATGATTGTCTATATAACTATGGTGGCTAGAATTTGCTGCACCCAAACTTGGAAGGGCAAAGACTTACCCTCAGATGAGAAAATAATTTGGAAAATCATAGAATGTGCCGAGGCCGATAGGCTAACTAGAATGTTAAGAGATCAAAAAGACTCGGTATGCTATCAGTGCTGGGACCCGTGGTACTTATGGTTGGAAAATAGACTAAAAGAAAGAATGTTAGAATAGGTACTTTGTTTTTCTATATGTAACTAATTCTTTTTTCTTTTATTGTTATCTGTGCTTACTGCAAGATTTATGTAATAATATGTAGTGTTTTTCTTTGTTTTAACTATAAATAAAATATTTAAAAAAACAGAATCTTTATTGTACAAATAAAGCAATAATTCTATTTACACTAAATACTTTGTCCTAACTATCTATTCTAGTCTTAATAAATATCTGTTCAAATTAACAGCTACTCGTGAAGCTGTTAAGGCCCTAAGCCAGTGGTTCTCAACCTGTGGGTCAGGACCCCTTTGGGGGTCGAACGTCCCTTTCACAGGGGTCGCCTAAGACCATTGGAAAACACATATTTCAGTACAAATACAGGTGTATGTGAAAATAATGTTGTGTTTGGGGGTCACCACAACATGAGGAACTGTATTAAAGGATCACGGCATTAGGAAGGTTGAGAACCACTGCCCTAAGCTATACTATAGTTATCCACACACATTATAACTCTCCAGGGACTTACAAGGACTGAGGTAACTGCCACAGGGCAGCTCTTTTTATGCCCTCTGATGTCAGTTAGCCATTGATATCAGTTCTGGAGGTAAATTCAAAGCTCAGTGCTCCCTTCTGATTGGCCCATCTGTATCCAGGGCTCCTTTTGTGGTTTACAGCAATATTCCAGCAGATTTTTCTGCTGACACTTATAACTGCACATTAACTTCTGTCAGCTCTACTGTACCTTCATAGTTATTTCAGACCAAGTGAGGACAGTGGACAGCCAAAGTCTACGCTACTTCAAATAGTTCATCAGCAGGGATTCATACAGAAGAGGATACAGTGTTTTTGTGTGGTTTATCTGATGTTTTCAATACAAATCTTATTAATTATATCACAATTTTTATTACTACTCTGTGTCTGATGTCTGATTTATTAAAGAGGAAGAAACTTATGAAAGTTTTTTTAAAATAATGAGCAAAAGTATTATACATTGTCCTCATTTCATTTGCCTTAATTTTAATTCTTTTGTAGATGCTTTATTTCACGTTGTAAACCATTGACTGTTTGACAGACAAAAAATGATTTCTCCATTGGTTAGTCATATCATAAGAACAAGTATACTATTTATACAAATGTGAAATATGGATGTATGCAATGCATATACCATTAAGAAGCTCTTACATTATATTTTGGATTTTAGAATCCAGCAGACAATATTAGAAATTTTAGGTTAGAATTATATTAGTGATATACTGATGCTTGAAGAAATCTGAGGAAGTAAAGCAAATATTGCAAGTGATGGCATTTCAGGCCACTATCAAGAAGCTGAAAAAGAACAAGATGATACACATCCATCTGATTAAAATTAACACCTGAGTTTACTGACAATAATATAAACTTTAGGACAAAGGTCAACAACAACATCAACAACAACTTAGAATATTTCTCTAGAAAACAGTGCCCTGAGTCCTATTTTAACTTAGTCTAGAAAAATAATCTGCCTGGTAGTACTTGAAGTTGCTAAAATAGCCAAGAAAATCAACAAACTTACATTACATTCATTTGTGAGTTGATTATCAGCCCCAACAACATTTCTGTTCAAAACCAAGGTTAAACAATGTTGGAATGAATTCAGTTTGTTGATAATGTTTAGTAATAATGGAACTGAAAGTCTTATCTTTTTCTAGCACCAAGATGTACTTCTTGGATCCTATCATTCTTGACAACTTTTACCCATGACTAATTTAGCCCTTTAAGGGAAGTTAAATGAATAGTGATGGTTGGACAACTGTGGAGAACCAAAGAAGTTGCAGATCATCTGGACCCTTTTTCAGGCATGATTTAGATCTCGGCGCTGAGATCTATCCTTGGTGAAGAACTTCATCAAGAATTTGATTGGAGTTAGTACACCCCTTCTGGTCCTTTTAGCTTTTTGGGTGGCCTTTCATATTATCTAAAATGGTAGATTTCTGGACAGCATGTGGACACTGGGAAAGGGTGTTTTACAATCATTCTATTTTTTAAAAAAACTGTGGATTTGCTATATAATATGGCACTGAGGTACTGGCAGGGCTGTCTTCTCCAGGCAGAATAAACATACTTTATCTATGTGCCCTGAGAGAAACTGCTTGTAATCCATTGCTTTCACAAATTGGAGCTATAGCTGCATCTACACTACACAATAATGTCCCCTTATAAATTAAATGGGTCCCACCTTGTTTACCCTCTAAAAATGTACTAAAAATGAAATTATTTTACAGGGCTTAGGTACAGTGATATGGTGCCCCTGATTAATTATAAGCAACATTATTGTTTTATGTTTTTGTTAAGTATTGAATGTTCATCATTTGATTACAAGTCTTTAATACGAGATAAGATGGCCACCTGGGAGCCACACCACACTAACGTAGAATTGGCACCAGGCTGTCTGAAAGAAGCCTGGGTGTTGGATTGTCATGGAAATGCGAACGGATACCACACAGAATATATCAGCTATGGATCTTTATTCAACTATCCAGGAACAACCAAAATGTTTAGAAACATATTCAAGTCAGCACTAAAGATCGTGCCACTCTGGGGTCGTTATTTAACTGCCACACCCACTCCCTCCCCGCCCTTATCAGAGTAGAAAGAAGAGCCTCAAAGATTCTAATTTAGAAAAATCCCTAACGTTCTAGCTCATAGGGATCCAGGACAGAGACGGAGAGCTTCCGACTAGGAAACTTCCCTCCTGGTCTGGCCCGAGCCTCAATTTATGTCACAGGGATCTCCGCATCCCAGCTGATTTATCGGCAAGTCCCTAAGATGTTGGTAGGCTCGCTCATCAGGTCGGAGGCTTACTTCCTGGATGTCGGCTGTCATTCTTTGGTTTGGGCAGGGTTGGTTCACGGCATAGGGTTGTCGGGGTTGTCAGGGCCGATTCCGACAGGTGGCCCCCTCTCACCAGAGTTCCTCCTCCTAGGAAATAGAAAAGACAGTTTAGTTTACTGAAAGTAGTCGTCCTTTCCTCCTGCCTGGTTTGGAAGGCCACAGATGGTGGAAATGTCGTATCAAGCATGGTGCGTTGAAATCTGATTCTCGAACCCACGAGATTTCAGTTGCGGGGTAATCCTTCCAATGCACTTTGTATTCCACCTCCTTCTTATGAATCCTAGAGTCTAAAATGGTGTCTATTTCGTAATGAGAATCTTCTGGAGGATATGGGGAGGGGTCATTAGTTTTGCTTGTGGATTGCTCTGTTAAGGGTTTTAATAGGCTACAGTGGAATACCAGGTGAACTCATCCTAATGAGGGTGGTAATTGGAGTTCAGCTACTACAGGGTTAATGACTCTGACAATGGGGAACGGTCCGAAGTACTTTGGTCCCAGTGTTTTACTGGGCTATCAGAGATGTAACTCTTCATGGACAGGAACATTTGGTCACCTATTGACATAGGTTTATGTTGACTGCATTTTCTGTCGGCTTGGCATTTGTATTGAATTGCCGATGTTTTCAATGCTAATTGGACTATCTCTCTGATGTTCGGAATAGTTTCGGCCCACTTTTTGGGTGTTGTCTCATCACATGGATGTGCCAGGAGATCCGGTATAGGGACAAAATCTAGTCCATAAACTACTTTAAAAGGTGACATGTTGGTACTCTGATGTACTGCGTTATTGTATGCTACTTCCGCAAATGGGAGTAATTCAACCCAATCAGTCTGTTGAAATGTAATGTAAGTACGAAGATATCTTTCCACATTGGCATTAGCCCTTTCGGCTGCGCCATTTGTGGCGGGATGGTAAGCCGAACTGTAAGCTTGTTCTACTCCGAGTATATTGAGAAATTTTCTCCAAAATCGAGCCATGAACTGGACTCCTCGATCTGAAATGATTCGTTGTGGAATCCTATGCAGTTTGTATATGTGTTTCATGAACATATGAGCAAGGCGGGGTGTGTCAGGTAGTCCCTTGCAGGGAATAAAATGGGTCTGTTTAGAAAACAGATCAATTACTGTCCATATAGTAGTGCACCCCTTGCTCGGGGGAAGATCCATGATAAAGTTCATTGCTACCTCGTGCCAAGGCCTGGACAGGAATGCGACAGTCTGTAATAGTCCAGGGGGTTTCCCGGTCAGGGGTTTGGCCATAGCACAGATCTTAAAGCTTTTGGTGTAGGACTCTATGTCCTTTCTGACCCCCCGGCCCCCAGAATTGTCTTTTCACTAAATGTAGTGTTTTCAAAATCCATAGTGTCCCGCTGTTCTTTCATTGTGACATCTTTGTAATACCCTCGTTCGTAGTTTCATTGGTACGTAAATTCTGTTTCCTTTCCACACTAAGCCTTGGCGTAGTGGAAAGTCGTCCTTGTGTGCTATCCACCATTTGTCCCCTTCGTAGGCTGTGCTGAAATCTTGGAGGATAGACGATGACGGTTGTTGTTGTTGCTTAGCGGCCTTTTCACGACTAGTGGGGAATAGGGATTGGATAACCTCCAGTTTGGCGGATTGAAATTGTGATTGTCGTGACAGTGCGTCTGCCAAAAAGTTCTTTCCCCCGGGATGTACCATAGCGTGAAATTGAAACGACGGAAATATTGGGCCCATCTGATTTGTTTTGGAGATAATCTACGCGGTGTCTGTAGGGCTTCGAGGTTTCTGTGATCCGTCCACACTTCAAAGGGTAATTCTGCTCCTTCTAGTAGATGGCGCCACGTTGTTAATGCCCATTTCACCGCATATGCCTCCTTCTCCCAAATAGGCCAGTTTCTCTCAGATGAGTTCAATTTGCGGGAGGTGTAAGCGCAGGGTAGCAGCTCTTTCTTGTTGTTGGGTTGAAGGAGTATTGCCCCCACCGCCATGTCACTTGCATCTGCTTGACTACGTACCTTTTGGTTGGATCCGGGTGGATCAAGATTGGTTCCCTTGAGAATGCAGACGTTGGTAGGCTCGCTCATCAGGTCGGAGGCTTACTTCCTGGATGTCAGTTGTCATTCTTTGGTTCAGGTGGGGTTGGTTCGCGGCGTAGGGTTGTCGGGGTCAGCAGGGCCGATTCTGACACTGGGTTTCCTGCTTAAATGTTACTATTCCCCTTGCATTCCACCTGTTACAACAGCTATCCCACTCTGGTATAAAAGGGGACTGCTTCCCCATGCGCATGTCCTGTATGTATATGCTCATTCTGTTCTACTACCTTGTGTTCTCCTGCTCTAAGGTAAATGTCTGTAATTAGTTCTGCTGAATGAAAGGAGCCAGATCGGCAATGTGCTTTGCTTTATGTCTCAGTCTATCAACATCATCTCCTCAAAGACTAAGAATTGTTTTTCTAAATAATTCTATCAGTTTTTATATGTTTGGTAATTTTATTTTTGCTGTTTATCATATCGGCGGTTGTTGATGCTCTTATTTACTGACAACTGCTGAGGGTCCCATAGATTATAGCTGTATGCGTTAGATATAAAATATATTTTTAATTACATTAATTGCAAGAAAAAGGGGGAAATGTCATTTGATGTTTAAGTGTTGTAGAAACCATATACTCCTCCAAAGAAGCATTAATTATTTATGATCTCAGATGTTAAACGCAGTATTGGCAGCTGTTAGTGTCCATGAAGGACAGCTCCAAAGAACAGGTGGTGAGTTTCATCATTATTAAATTGCAAAACAGTAACATCCAAGTTGGAATGAATGTGACTGTGTCTGTAAAATGCAATGTAAATTCATCAAAATGAGACTTCAAGCGTCCATTAGCTCTCTTGATGTTTCAGACAGCACATTTCACCACTCAAAAGAGCTCTTCTGGCAAGCTGTAAGCTTCTGCACTCACACAAATACACTTAAGGTGATTTATTTTTTCTCAGCTGCCATCTAGTCATCTTTCGTTTTCTGAGAGTACCAAAATCCAGATACAGTTCTATTGTTTTACTGAGGATATTTGTGAGTGATTAGGTCAAGACTAGGGCTTTGGCACAACTTCTGGCTGTAACAACACCAACAACAAAACGAACGGCAACAAACTTTCCAGAGACTTCAGGACCCTACCTGAATCCATCTGTTTTCAGATGAAGAGCATTAAAATTGGTCATCCAAATTTGTTAAAGTATAGTTCACATTAGTTTCAGGATCTGAGATAAGCACATCCTGCTATACTGATCTCATGCCCCATAAACAAAGGCACACAAAATAACACATTAACTACTGGTTAAACCAATGTGCATCTAAAATATTTTTTTAACAAAGAAAAAGAATATACACCCAGGAAAAGGGAAGGATCCACTAAGTCTTTACCATCTGTAATTCTACTGCAAAAGCTTCATGATCTTTAAAGCTATAATTTGACCTGTTGTGTTCTGTCTGAACCTTGTGATTTTGTGGTTTCAACACACTTGAAAGACTATCACACAGAAATATAGAACAAACAATAATGGATGTAAGTTATACGAAGGCAATAATTTCTTAAAAAGGGGCATTTTGAGAGTGTAGCTAATTATTCTATGTAACCTACAAGGGACAATGCCATAAAATAGAGGCTTAGGAATTTCTGCTATTTATTTCTTGCTCTGTCTGTAGTTTATAAGATACAGGCTTTTCATTCCAGTCATTACATTGAGAGAATCATTCCTTAGAATGCAGAAAATGTTTTTCCTACTGTGGTGTTTTTGGCAGTAAAAATGAACCTGTGCATACCAAATCTACAATAATTCTGACTTTTGTTATCCACTGAGAGGCCAAATGTAAGCATTTTTTGAGACTCCCCACCCAAGTGTTCATAAATATTGCTATTTATTTATTTATTTATTTATTTATTTATTTATTTATTTATTTATTTATTTATTAGATTTATATACCGCCCTTCTGCCCAAGGACTCAGGGCGGTGTACAGGGCTATTAAAACTAATACAAACACAAAAGTTAAATATGACATAGCCATATGAGATATTCTTTGATGATCCCACTGATTGCTTACCTCACTCTGAAATCATCTTGGGAATAATCATATTTTCAAGTAACAGCAATTGCTAAAAAACTTGGGAAATAAAACCAGCTTAATACCTTGCAAATATGTAATTAAATAAAATCATAGCTCTGTGCGAACGTGAAAACACATCTCTGTTATATTTATTAATATCTAATTCATTCAATTACAAATGAAGTTAACCTTTTAAAAAGCTTGGCTTAAAACAGATATAATTTTAGCTCTGCCAATAAATATAGTAAAAAGTTTCTGAGGTGTGTAAGAATAAATGTCCCATGATAACTGTACCTGCTTAGCAGATGTTGCATTGTTGATTGCACTTTCCATATTAGATGATTGGCAGAGACACATGGATGGCATGTTTGCTTCTATTAACCTTTAAGTAATGTCTCTATAAGAAAAAATAAAATAGGATTGTAGAATAATCTGATATGATTTTATAATAACATGTTATGAATTATTCTTTTTGTACATGGAATTTTGTCAGCTCCACTAAGTAGTTTAGCTGCAGCTGCATCAATTCAACAGGAAGGTCAAGTTTTCTTTTATTGAAAATAGCTATAATCACAGAAACTTGTGCGATGTCTCTTTACCTTCCTATACTAATCTGTAGTAGTAAGATATCAGTCAAAGCCATTCATGCATATTTTTTGCCTGTTTTGGATCATGTCATTTTCTCCTTATCATTTTGGTAACAGATCTGGCATAATTCTGTGAAAGTCTTCTTCCTTATTGTCCACAAGCCTGTGACAAGGAAGTCACTACAACTCCATTATTGTAGAGATAAAAATAACTTTAAATGGTCTGGCATTCAGATTGCTGAAGCCTTAATTTTTCTTAAATCATGCTATCATCTGTAAAACACAGCTCTGGATTGTATCAGGAATTACATCTTCCAAAATGATTCTGCTCTTCAAAGTCCTTGGAGGTAAAGGTCATGGATTAGAATTAAGTCTTGTTTGCGATGGTTCCAGTGCTTTGTAATACAGTGGAACCTCAGTTCACAAACACTTCTGTTCACAACCAATTTGGTTTAAAACCAAAAAAATTAGCTAAAGGTTTGACTCGGTTCACAAACAAATTCTCTGTTCACAACCAAACTTCCTGAGGACAAAGAAATCTCAAGAGAGAAAACACCTGAAAGAGAGCATCCTTACATTGCACCCTCAAAAAAGCAACCTCTGTCTCACTCAGAATTGACCAACTGAACAGTTTTCTGTTGTTCATGGTTTTCTCACATACCTGTCAAGTTGAAAATGTTAAAATATGGGAAAGGCATGCCCCCCCGCATGCATGCCTCGCCCCCGTGTGCATGCCCCACCCTCCCTGCGCATGTGCCCCATC
>JANHFR010006366.1:50362-61301 GCA_032468015.1 Mimophis mahfalensis | reverse complement strand
TGAGATTTGAACATGCCTTAATTAGAGGCTAGCCGACTGTTAGGCTAATTCCTTACAGCCTGCTCCACCAAGGTCTCTAAATGTCATTTCTAATACCATTGTTATACATAATTCAATTTCAATGATTTATCATTACTTAGCAATTACTAATAATTGCTAAGACACAATTAATATTTCTTCACACCATGTAATAATATTTCTACTTCTATCAGTACTATTATTGTCTTTCATTTCTATTCTGCAAAAAATGATAAAATTTCCCATACCTCATAATATTCTGATTCCTCTTCCTCTTTAATAGCTAATGTTAACCTATCTATCTATGCACATTCTAGAATTTTCCTTATGATACTACCTTCAGATGGCATTACCTCATTTTTCCAATGTTGAGCAAATACAATCCTTGCGACTCTCAATACATGAATAATTAAATATGCATCAACCTTATTAAATGTATCAGGCAATATTGCCAACAAAAATATTTCAGGTTTCCATTCAATATATTGCATTGTCATTTTTTCTAACCAATTATGTATCTTTAACCAGTATTTTTTCACTTCTGCACATGTCCATCACATACAATAGTAGGATCCTGGTATTTGCAGACACTACTTGGAAGTCTCTTTATTTCTGTTCAGAAAACAAAGGATAAAGCTTGAGCTGTTAGCTAGAGGGTTGAATGTTTGTGAATATCCATAGCTGCTATTTTGTAGATAGGCAAACTTTTATCCTCTTTGCAAAGTCACTTTGTGACAACTTTCTGAAATTTTGATTATGCCCAGAAAACTCCTATAACTGCCAATTTCTCTACCCAGCTATGCTACTATTAAAACCTCAGAATACTTGAAAATGTGAGATGATATCCTCACTTTGGAAATAGTAATGTTGGGTTACTATGGAGGGCTGTGGAACAGCACATCCTAAGAATTGCTGGTGCATGCTGGACTTAACAGAAGGTCTCTCTCTGTGTGGTATTTTGCTGGGATTTTCAGCACAGCAGTTTGCTATATTGTAAACTGCCCACAAAGGAAAGTAATGGTGATAGTGGCAATGGGGAAAGCGTTATGTCAGCTTTCGACTGGAGTAGCTGCCAGACTTAAACTGTATCTATCTCTCCCCCAGGATTCCTGTTTTTTAGTCTTATGTCAACCACTTTCATAAGAACATTGTGGATGGCTGATTGTAACCCACTGAGAGAATGGAATGGGATCTCCACTGCTATAAAGTCTTCAGTGGTGGAACTCTTTTCCATAGAAACATATAGACATATCTGTGTATCAATGTCTTTAAAGTTTCCTTTTTTGGGACTTTAGTGAAGGGCAGAGATGACCCATTCATCAAACAATATCAGTTAATTAGGGGCACTTGGAAAAGCACAAGTGTATGTAAGTTTGCAGGTGTTAAGCCCAATGAGAAGTTGATAAGTGAAGTAAGTGACTGATGTGATATATTCACTGGCTTCCATTGTCATATTGTGAACAAAATATGAATACCTAATAAATATAAAGCAATCCTATTTGGGTCGCAAAAGCTAGAAAACAGCAGTGAGAAATATTTTTCAGTTTATTTTCAGTGGTCTAGTTCACCATCAGAATTTCTGGAGCTCAGAAATGGAAATGCTCTGTAAGTGCAGCATAAGAGAAAGTGTAGACTAGCAAGAGGATATTGAATAGTTGATTTAGAATGAGTTTTCATATGATGTATACCAGGGCAGACAGACTTGAAGCTTATTTTGCCTGCTTATTTGTGTACTAGAATCTGATATAGGATCCCACTCTCTCTGTGTAATAAAGACATTTTTATTTTGTTGTTCTGCAAATCATTGAGAAGATGATTGGGCACAGTTTACTCAACATAGTGACTGCAAGGTTGAATTTCCAAACTGTTGTTCATATACAAATACTTTTGATTTTTCTTTGACACTAAGAGCTCTTTTAGAGAAGGTTTCTTTTTCTTTGCAATTATTCTGCCTTACAACGTTTTATCAAATGTGCAGATGGTAATAGGTTCCATTTTCAATTCTCCTGAGAATTATTCTGTATTCTTTGATATCTTATATTTATTGTTCTAAGCAGAGCAAATTGTATGACCTTCCATTTTTAGTTTTGCAACAAGTTTTATGAGTGGGTTCGATGTAAATTCTTTTATGGCGAATTAAACTTTGGTTTCCTAATTTCCCAGTATAAGAATCTAATTGTTACACTATTGGCTATCTTGTGTCTTCCAGTATATCTTTTGTTTGGAAGCATCCCAAGAGCAATCTAGCAGATAAACAACAAAACATTCTCATTTACTTATTTACTGAAAGAAGTGAATGTGAACTTTGGCTGGGCATGTCTGTATGTCAGAAGTAAAGGAGGAACTGTACTGTAAATTTGTATTTCCTCTGAGGGCCTTCTTATTCTTTTATAATTGTAAAGCAAAATGAATGCTGCCTTCTTCAGAATAATTACAACGGTTAAAATAAGACTGCTCAAAATCTAATTTTGTTCTTAAGGTATACTGTACATTATTCTAAGATATGCAAACCTGAGTTTGCAACACTAGGGTGTTGGTGCACTCTGTCTATGGATCTTTTCAAGTAGAGACTGGTTATTTCTCTAAATGTAAGAAATCCTATATCCCTGCATTTAATGTACTGCCAAGATGACAGACTAAGAAGCTTGCAAGGTCTTTTCTGTTTGCCTATTTTAGCTCAGTTTACTTTTGTTTCTGCTACCAAAGAAAACCTTGAAGAAAATCCCCAAAATTTGGAGAGGATGATTGATTTCATCAGGGCAATACACAAATGGATTGGGATATATTTAAAATTGATTTAATAGGATTATTCTTTGAAGAGATAATGATCATGATGATGATGGTAATGCACTCTGTTTTTGAATAGGTAATTTTGCTATTTTTTCTTCACTCAAGGCTTTGAAATTCATTATAGGTTATTGTGTAAAAAAACAAAAAGATAAATAAAATCTAAACATCCTTCACACTTCCTGGAGCAAGACTGTTATAGATTTTCATAACAACACACCATTATTTTGGTAAATGTTTTTGATATGATATTGGACAAAAATCCTAAATGGGCTTCAGTAAGGAAGGTTGCTGAAATATGAAGATAACAAGCCATTGATACTTATTTCATCTTGATGTATAATTTTATTTAGAACCACTAGATGAACAGTGAGTAGAGTTGGATAATGAACTTGTCTAGATACAACAATCAGTATAAAATGTTGGTAGATTCTTGAAAAATGCCTGTCCCATTTGACCAATTTTATCAAACTACCTAAGGTCATTCTAAGATTTTAAAGGTGAAAATCAGATAAAAGGCAGCAGTTCTTGCAAGAAATTAAATTAGTCTAAATTAATGAAGGAAAAATAAGATGGAATACCACAAACCCAGATCTTGGTAAGTAAATCTGCTTTGATTTTATGAATGCGATGCACTTTTATTGATTCTGTTTTCTCGTGATCAGAATTTCTATTGGGTTTGCTGGGGTCAGATTTACTCTGTTTGCTGTGGAAGAGGATACACTCTCCTAGAGTACTGGCTTATTAGCTCACTTGTTTTGATGATGGTCTAAAAATACAGCAGAGTCTCGATGTTAAAGTAATTGGGTTGTATGATGGCTTGGGAAAGACACGTAGTACACTTTAATTTCTTGTTTCACTGATTTCAATTTGTTATGATATTAGCAGGCATCAAAGTGCATGACTGACATTTTAGGGGGAAAAAAATCATACTAGAACCTTGTACTTGCAGGAAAACACTAAGAAAAGTCTATAATGGGAAAAATACCAGAAGGCACCAGGTAGTGTAGTATCTTTTCTGATTAATGCTAGAAGTCATTATCAGACACAATGTAATAAAAGTACACTCACATAGTCATGGCAGCTCTTACCTTTGGCTAATCTGTCTAAGGTAGTATACAATGCCAAGACTTCCCAAAGGCACAAAAGCAATGCTGTGACAATACTAATAGAAACCCCCCCCGCCCAATTTTGCTTCCCCCCAAGAAGCTGTGCAGAAGAATATGACAAAATCAATTCACCTTAATTACTACCTAAAAAATTCTGCAAACAAGCAGGGAGATATAAGTGGACATGTTCTGTAAAAATCCACAATACAAGAACATTCACACTTTACTGTAAATTCTGTGCCACCAGCAAATGGTTACTTTTAGGACCATATAGTGACTATAGGATTTAGTCTGGGTGCAATTTACAAAATAGCTCTAGATAACTGGGATTGAGGTGAGCATTAAAATACACACACATATTTTAATATGGTGGTCCTCCAGGTTCAAAGAAGACACTCTGTTGTGCAGTACATGGAGATGGCTTTGCAATTCCAGACTGGAAGCACAGCAGGGTAACTAGTGGTCCACTGTTAGCTGGTAGAGGCTTCATTGTATTGGGAACACCAGTGGGTTCTGTCAGCAGCTTCATGTTCTACTTTCATTAGCTGGATGTCATACTGGCATAAGACAATTTTACAATGTCTTCAGTCAACTTCTTCAACTTTGAGGTTTCTTCCCAGACTCCATATACTATAGAGCAACTAGTGAGGCACACAGCTGTCATCCATTTTGATGACATGTCCCATCAATATCATCTGGGCCCCATATTTATGGACTCCACATGACCAAGACCTCCAGGTTGGACGTGCACTCTTGTCAAAGAATGCCAAAGATGGAATGGAAAGTTTGCATGTGAAATGTCTCCCATTGTTTGATGTAGCTTTGATACAAAGCCCAGAATTCACATCCATATAGGAAGCAAGGCATAACCACAGGTCTGTAGACTTTTTGCTTTGTGGAGTTATAAATATATAGTCTAGTACATAGCCATCCCAGTACTTAGTAGACTGTGTTATCCTGGAGTCAATTTCTTTGTCCAAAGACCCATTGCTTGAGATGGTGGTTCTCAAATATCTGAAGCTGTTTACTATGGTCAGCTGGGTAGCATCAGCAATGATTTTTGGTTCTACAAGCTCAGTATTTAGCATGGATTGGTGAAGTACTTCAGTTTTACTCAGGCTGATAGTCATGCAGAAAAACATAGCAGCTTCTAATAATTTGTTCAGCATTATCTGTAAATCACTAGCAAGAAAACCAAAATCTTAAAATCTTTGCTGAATACCACAACTGACTGTAATTTTCAGATAAAGTAGAATCTCTTATGCTATAATTATTTTAGAGCTAAACTGTTAAAATTCCAATTTTATTTGTGTTTTTAATTTTATCTATATCTCTTTTATATGGCTGTTTGGCTTTTATCTGTAAACCAACCAAAGTTACCAAGTGAGGTCAAAGGTATATAAATTTGATTGAAAAATAAATAAATAAAAAACATTTTTTAGAAAATGTATTTATTGATTCATTTATTGTCTTTTGAATCTTGTCTAGTTCCTTTGAGTCCAAATGCTAACATCCAACTAACAAAACTAAGAAAATAGCAACAATAATAATGTTAATAAAAATTTTACATGCAAAAATTATAAAGAACATAAGCATTAAATATAATTAATGCTACAGCTCAATTTCCAAATACTCATTTAAAAATTATCTTTGCTGCTCTATGAAAGGAATATATAAATTGCAGCCATTTCTGCAACAGCCTTCCACATGAGCCTGAAGATGATAAATGAGATTTTACCGAAATGTTGCTACAACTTTAAAAGCACAACTATCAAGACGTGGGAAAATACCCGAACAAAGCATAATGCCATACACATAAATACCAATGAAAACATAAGAAAACACACACACACACACACACACACACACACACACACACATCTTTGTCCTAAAGAAAATTTAGTATAAATCACAGCATTATTTTTTGACTTCATTGGCATTAAGGAGTTCCTGGTGAACTACTTATTGTGATTGTATGGTACCCCCAATGGTCACTGAACTGTAGACCTTCCTCTTGTCTCTATTCTAAGTTTTTACAGAACACAAAAGCAATATAAATTGTTTTTTCCTCTGGTAACAGTTTCTGCCATTCTGCTATCTTCCAAAGCCCCAAAGCCTAGTGATTGTACAATACAGATTTGCTAATTTGGAAAATCTTGGTTGTTCACTTTGTGCTACAACAGTGCAATTTGATTTGTATTTAGCTCAATATAATGCACACTCCTATCAGGGCTGCAGAGAAAATTATTAAGTGCTGGAACAAGAGTAATATGGGTCCCCTCACCTACACTTTAAGTTAACATCTCCCCTCCTCCTCCCCACCACCCTGTGGATTTCACATTACTTCCTGCACCAATGTAACTTCTAACCAACCAAGAGGCTTGTTAAAAATAGGGGAGGGGGAGCTGCAAGGGCAGCGAAGCAGGTTGGGAAGGTGGGGGGCTGAGGGTAATGTATGGAGAATTGGTGTTGGAGTTTGCACAGCCCACAAGTAGATGTTTTTTTCCAACTAGGAGAAGAATGATTCACTCTAGTCATACAAATGAAAGAAAAGTGATGCTCTCCTTGCCTGCCCCATTCTCCTCCTCTGGTTTATCATCCTGTGTTTTAAAGCTACCTCTTGCCAATTACCCTTTGGCACAGCTGGTGCACACAGGTCCTTCAACTAAGCTAACAGTGGCATCTCCTTCCTTTTGGCATGAAGGATTTTGACAGGGTGAGAACTGGGTGGGGCAATCATTGCTGCCACTGCTGCGCAAGAAGGACATGCCTTCTGTTTGACCTCCAATGAGTTGATTTGATTTGATTTGTTTTGATTTGTATGCCACCCATCTCCCGAAGGACTCTGGGTGGCTCACAATTAAAAACACAGAATACAAAAATTAAAACATTATTAAACAAAGCATCCAATAAATCAATTAACTAACAATTACAATTAAATCTACAAAATTTGTTAAAATTAATAATAGGCTAGCCCGGCTTGTTTGAATAGCCAGGTCTTCAACTCCCAGTGGAAGGATTGGAGATCAGAAATCATTCGGAGATCCAGAGAGAGTTCATTCCAAAGGGTGGGTGCTCCCACAGAGAAGGCTCTCCCCATGGGGGCCGCCAGCTGACATTGCCTGGCTGATGCACCCTGAGAAGGCTGACTCTGTGGGATTGCACTGGACGGTGGGAGGCTATTGGTGGCAGCAGGTGGTCTCACAAATACCCCAGTCCTAAGCCATTGAGAGCTTTGAAGGTCATAACTAACACCTTGAATCGCACCCGGAAGATGACAGGTAGCCAGTGCAGGCCACGCAGGAAAGGTGTAACATGGGCGTGCCGAGGCACCCCCATAACAACCTGTGCGGCCTCATTCTGTACCAGCTGAAGCCTCCGGGTGCTCTTCAAGGGGAGCCCCATGTAGAGAGCATTGCAGTAGTCGAGACAGGAGGTAACAAGGGCATGAGTGACTGTGCACAAGGCATCCCGGTCCAGAAGGGGATGCAACTGGTGTATCAGACGAAGTTGATAAAAGGCCACCCTGGTCACGGCTGTAAACTAAGCTGTGTATCCAGGAGGACTCCCAAGTTGCGAGCCCACTTTGAGGGGCCTAAAGTCTCTCCCCCTTTCACCAAGGTTGGAGTGTGATGAACAAACCGGGAAGCCAGGAACCATAGCCACTTGGTCTTGGAGGGGTTGAGTCTGAGCCTGTTGATCCCCATCCAGATCCATACAGCTTCCAGGCACCGACCGGGACATCACATCGACGGCATTGTTGGGGTGGTTTGGGGTAGAGATGAAGAACTGGGTATCATCAGGGTACCAATGATACCATACCCCGAAACCATGGATGATCTCACCCAGTGGCTTCATATAAATGTTGAACAGAAGGGGCGAAAGAACCGACCCCTGAGGCACTCCACAAGTGAGTAGCCTTGGGGTCGCCTCCTGCCAACACAAAGTGCGATCTACCTGAGAGGAAGGAGGAGAACCACTGCAAAACATTCAAAACTTTGAATGCTGTAAGCCAAAGTCTACCTGTATCAATCTTTATTCATAGGAAATTCACTAAGCACTATCTTTTTGGTTGAAAAAAAAGAACTGAAAGTAAATTATCTTTTGATAAATTGAATGCAAAGTATTATTAAAATGCAGGAGATTTTTATGGCACTAGAGTTAGTATCCATTTTATATATCAAGATAAATATTCCCAAATTAATTGCCCAAACCAGCTGTTTACTGAATAAGTGGTCCCTTGTTGTGATGTAAACACAGTCTTTAGTTAAATATGTCCTTTTTACACTGCAAAAGATCTAAGTCCCAATAGTAAAGTTACTAAAAAATGTATTTGTCATTAAAACCTGCAAAAAATGAAATTTGTATCAGATATTAATTATGGTCATTCAGAAACTTGCTTCAGAAGTTCCGGCAGCTATTTTAAAATGTGTCACATCTGTTGCTTGTTATCCCATTCACATTTATGAGCACTGAGTAAGCATTCAATTCTGTAAAAATACTTTAATATTCTTGAAATGAAACTGATAGACTTAGGTCTTAAAAAATGAAGCTATTGTTCATAGATGTTGCAGCAGATGGCAACCGCTAGCTAAACCTTGGGTGATCTTGAAAAGTGAAAGAGGTTTGGACCTTGCTTGTACTTGGAGAAGAGTTGAACAGGAAGTACTGAAAATGTAAGGTGGTTAAACTAAAGGAGTAAAAATAGAATGTGGTAATGGAAATTATGTCCATATTATTGCAAAAATGTTTCATTGTATCCATGAGGTCACTAGGGACTGACCTTGATTAAAGAAGTTTATTTTTTAATTATATGCAATAGAACTAGGTAGTTGGCTGTGACTTGAATGGATGCTGTGTGGTATTTGCCATTCTCTGAACCAGTCAAAATTATTGCTACTCTGGAATCTGTCAGAACTGGGTGAATATGAGTCAGTTGCCAGCATCTGAATTTTGATCATGTGACCACAGAGATGCTGCAATGCTTGTGTGAAAAATGGTCATGTCACTTTTTTCAGTGATGCAATTTTGAACGTTCATTAAATGAACTGTTTATTGTAAATCGAGGATTACATTTCATTTAAGTCCCAGAAGCACTTATTCGTCTTGGGAACACAGTCTCATGATATAGTGCATTTTGATATCATATCTGTATAAATATCAGCTGAGATTTAATGAAGATTTGAAAATCATGTAAAATAACAAATGTTTTGTGAGAAAAATAAAAGATTAAATATATGAATGGCATTAGAATATGAATAACATTAATAATGTAAATGTTAAAGTTTCAGATTTTCAGATTTTTGTTCAACATTTCAGAATGTTGTCAGAGAACATTCAACTGTTCAATGGTAAATAGTATGACCTGTTTAAGTTTTTATTAAGCAATCAGGCTTTCGGCTTTTTTGCTTTTTTAATTAATTGTTACACACACAAATAACAGAAACCTGTCCAAGTACCTTCAGAAATTTCTATATTACAAAACAGAATAAGGATGAAAAATGATAACACTGCAAGAAAGAAACAACAATGAATGAAATACATCTCTCCAAAATCCAAAACAGTTTTTTTTTTTCTTAAGCTGTTTGCTGCTCTGCTTAACTAGAGTCAGTTCCCCTTGATTGGCCTGATGTGGTTAAGAAGCTGAATGGCAAATTAGTGGTTCCTCAATAAAAATCTCAAACCTTTATTCAACCTCTGATCTCCCATCTCATGGTCACCTGATAATTTACTACTAATGTAAAAACAATTGGTAAACTATTTATGGATTGTGCTGTCATGCAAATTTGTACCTAGGGCAGCAGAGATATTGGTGTTCCTGCACATAAATGCTACTGAATAAGATTATGAAATTGAATCTACTGAAAGCTATTCTGAAGGAGAAGATGTGCACATCATTAAGCTTCTCTGGCTCTTGAATCATTGCTAAGTTGCTATTGTTATTATTTAATCAGTAAAGGTATCTTTAAACAGCTTGATAGCATCATATCTGAAAGCAAAAATCAAACAGCAATTAAGGAACTCTACTTAAAGCTTAATTAAAATATGAACCTCTGCTTTCATGCAATTAACCTGACATTTTCCCCTCCCGCTATAATTTGCATAGCCTTATAAATGAAATAAACTTTTAATTTGAAAGGTAGTGCATTGCTAAGAACTTTGATTGCTTCATAAGAACCCAAAGGAAATATGCGGCTTCCAAAAGAAATTGCTAAATCCAGCCTCTAGTCCAGATGACAATGGGATTGTATGAAGTATTCCAAGACATGCGTGGTTAATAAAAGTTTTTTCTAAGGTTTCCTAATTGTAGGATAAGATAGGTAGTTTAAATTATAGCTATTTCACTACCAGAACTCATCAGCCTTTTAAAAAACATGTACTTTATCTTTTCTTTTTCTTTACCTAAACATTTTCAAAATTGGTGAGTACATGAGATTTCAGCCATTTTAAAAAAAATTAATTCTAGGATTCAAGAATATAATCTGGACATATTACAGGTTCTTTAATTTTTAGTATGATGGTATATGCCTCATGATGAGTACATTATCTCATCTTAATTCACTGTGTACTGGGGCCAAAATGATGAATGGTTTGCTAGAACAGTATTGTTTCTAGACAGTAGAAATAAAGCAATTTTTCATCTAAGGGCTGCTTTCTTTGAGGGTAATATATTAAAAGAATAGATAGTGGATGCAGTTAGAACCACAGAAGGGTGGGATTGGGTAAGAGTTTCTGCCTTGTTCTTTTTCTTCTCCATATGGCCCAAAGACATCCATCTAGGGAAGAATGAATATGAGGTCAACACTCACTCTTTAAAAAGGATTCGGAAAAGTGTGTTGGACCTCAACTGTATCATTCCAGGTTTTTTTTTTGCTTGGCATTTTACAGGTTTTCTCCTATGCCTTATTAAAGGATACTAATATGTTATGCTGGTCAAGAAGCAACACCGAGAACTGGACACAGAATCACTGATTGGTTCAAAATCGAGAAAGGAGTTCGGCAAGGATGTATATTGTCACCTTGCC
>JANHFR010006366.1:37646-50262 GCA_032468015.1 Mimophis mahfalensis | reverse complement strand
CTTGAGAGTTCCCTTACCGGAGAGCAGCGCTACGCTCTCTGGACCCAACTCGAGAGTTCCCTAACCGGAGGGCAACAGTATATACAAGTCAATATACTGATTTTATTACAAAGAACAGAAAACCAGGATAATTCTATATAAAACATAATGTCCAATGTTGTCATGAATAAGGATACAAGTACAGGATACCACAAGACAGATTTCAGTATCCCTCTCTTAGATAACATATGAAGGTAGGGTATGCGGTATATAGATTTGGCATGACAATTTCCAACCTATTTCTGCGCACTGGCCATAAGAGGCATCTGTATTTTCTTTTTTTATATACAATTTTTATTGTGTTTTTTAATATACATCCTCTTATTGTGTGAACAGAGTTGGTTCTGGGTATTGTTCATATTAATCCAATTCATCATTAATTTCTATTGCATTTCTCAAATTTTAAATCATCCTTGTTAACTTATTTAAATATCCATTAATTGTGTTTTCTTCAGTATATGAAGTAGCATGTGCCTTTGTGTCTGCATTTCCGTTGTCTTCTCAAGATGTATTTTTGTACTGGGATGCGTGGAGTAAACTGCCTAGACCAGGGGCATCCAACTGGTAGCCCTCAGGCTGGATGCGCAGACCACTCCCATCCCAGCTCCACGAATGGGAAGTAGTCATGAAATGTCACATGACGACAACATGGCACGGCAAGTTTGACACCCATGGCCTAAACTCTATTTTGGATCATATGATTGGGAAAGAGTTGTTTAGAGTGGAACAATTGCCAATATTCTGGGTCACCTGGTGCCTGGATGCCCCTTCTAGAGGGTTGTTTGGAGGGATTTAAATAATAATAACTTTATGAAAATTATCAAAGTATAAAATAGAAATGAAAATGAAAACACTGGGGAAACGGAGAAGGGAAAGGAAGAAGTATAAGGGAAAGAGGAAAACAAAAACCCATTGACCTCCAACACTTTTTAGCACAATAGAAGAAAAGATAGTAACACTACATGCTCCAGTTTGTAGTTTTATATATTAACATGTATTAGCCATTTTCCATGACTACAAACTTATCTAATCAGCAAAACCCAAAGTTTCAATTTTTTCCCATGAAACCCAAAATTTCCAAATAGAAACAAAGTTGGGCGTTTTCTTTGATTAGAGCAGTTAATTTAGCCATCTCCTGCCATTCATCCATTGCAGGTATTAAAATATCTCTCTATTTTTGCTACTGTCAATATATTTATGTTCTGAAAACATGACATTGTTAAATTCAAGAGGAGAGCAGCTTTGCCTGGCTCTTCTGTTGATTGGTCTGAATACAGAGTTAGATTTTACTCTGCTAGCCACTTAACAATTATTAGGAAAACCTTGCAACTATTGGAGGTCGATGGATTACAGGAACAGAGGTAGAAGATCGAGGCATTCGAGGTCCAGAAGATGAGATGTTTATTTACAATCTATATACATCTATGCAAGCAGTTACAGGATCATTCACAAGGTAGTCAGTTAATAGGTCATAACAAGTAGAATAGACAACAGCTACACAAGGGAAAGCAGAAAGAGAAAAAAACCGAGGCATGTGTGCCTTCCATATTTATAGGCTTCAACTCAGCCTGTGATTGACAACTCACATGGATACATTTGGGTGGCAAAGTTAGCCTAGCAGCAGACAGCCTGGCACCAGTTGAGTGAGTGTGGTGTGGCCTGTCCATTTTAAATGAACCAAACCTTATATTTTTTAGAATTCAACAATGAATAAATTCAACAATCCTGTTTTATGTCTATTCGTTATGAAACCTATACTTCTTGATTTTTTTTCCATATTAAAAACACGGGTTCGTTTGTTTTTTAGTGATCTTGGACTTTTTGTGGTTTTACTTATTTATACAGTAGGCTAGTCCAAGCCACAAGAAATGTGCAGAGTTACCTCATACAGGCATGCACATACGTACAGAATACATCATGTATTTATTAAATAGCCCAGTAAATAGTCAATAATCTCATAGGTATAGTGAGAGAAGGAAATGACCTCCAGGCAAAGGAAAAAGAGCTGCTACCAAAGCAATGGTAAGGTAAAACAAATATGAATTCTGAACAAAACTGTAACATGAGAAAATGGCTTAGATAAGACCTTCTCTAGTTTTAACAAAAATAAAGGGCTGGAAAGAGGAAGTGCAGTAAGGCTTGCAAGATTATATATTTATAATAACAATAATATTTGAATAGATGACATTGGTTTCTAGTCCTATTCCTATTGGTTTCCTAATTCTATTGTCTACCTTGAAGAGCTGACAATAGGCACCCAATAATATAACTTCTCCTAAGGGCCAAGATTTGTAAAAAGCCTTTCCCCACTCCCAACTTATGAAACTCTAATAGGTTAGGAAGTCTCCATACCTCCAGAAATACAGTATTCCAAAGAATTGTGCGGTTGCCACTCAGGTTTGATGGTCTTTTCTCCATGTACTCCTGAAGAGGTATCTTAATGGGCCTTCTCTTCACAACTGGATTTGACAAGTCAATTTAATTCTGACAAGGTATTATCTAAAATATCCCAGTGGGATGTTATGAACATTATTAAAGGGGATAATAGGCATTCTGAATTGAAACTGGAGAAGTTCCAATATCAAAACTGTTACAGCAACTCCCGGCTGGAGCTGCATCCCCATGTCGATGAGGAGATTTATTAAAAGCTTAGAAATGTAGAGGTGTGGATCTTTGAGCTTTCATTGCCAAGACATTAAAATAAAACAAGATTTAATAATCTAACAATTTTATTAAAAATAAACATAAACTCTAAACTAGCTACATGATTAATAACAAAGGATATACACAGCTTACCGGATGAAGTGAACAAAGGAAGAGAAGAAGTGAAACTAAACTTTGACGCAGAATGGAATGCAAACTTAACCCAAACATTGAGGTCACGTGTGACTAAACACCATGGTTACGAGATAAGAGAGAAAGTAGAATACAGAATGTGCATATAATATGAGCAATGTTTTGAACAGTGAAGCTTGGCTGGCAACCAAACCATGACAATCCCCTTCTTTGTCAGTCAAGCAAAAACAATTCAGATAAGACAATATTCTTATGCAAATACTAGTGCTGAGCTGCAGGAAGTGGTTTGTTGAGGGCTGTAAAGCACTGTGGAGTATATAATGTATATATACCTTATCTATATGAGGTATATAAGTCTGGGTGCTATTGCTATTAAAATAACTCAGTGCATAAGACAGGTCTGAATAGGAGGATGCAATAGCATGAGGGAAAGACCTTGGGAGACAGGGCAAGGGGATGCTATCTAGGGAATAGTCCAATGTCCATATACAATAACTTCCAGAATGTAATGCTCTTATAATCTAAGAAAAATAATTTGAATTTAATATGCAGAACTTACAAAGCAAAAACATCTGATGTATTTCCATTTACACCAAGCTTAATTTGAAAAGAGATACAAAGAGATGAGACAAATTGCTCACCACTGTGCTACAAGCAATGCCAAAAATATGATTAGGATCAACACTGTTATACCAATGATTCCCACGCTAACAGAAATACTGCTTTCAGTAACATTACCATGATTATACTATTGCACTTATGTTGATAGACAAAACATGCATGCTGTGCCTCCTTAGTCATTGGTGTTAAGCAGTACTTTGGCTATCCTTTCTCCATTCTGCCACCTAATGATGGCATTAAAATTATTATCCTAACTCTCATAGCAGCCATTTGTAACAGAAAGTGGTTTCAACTATACATACTTGATAGATATATAGTATACGGTAGTTATGGATATGTTTAAATAATGATGGAAGAATTATATAGTAATCTTGGAAAAGTTTGGGGAATGGCTCATTGTAAACTTTGAAAGGCTACTTGTCATACACAGCATTTTATGTTTCAAAGGATCCTTAAAAAACCCAGCCTTCCTCTGTCCTAATTTTCTTATCTCCTGGATGCAAATGCATAACCATCTGCCATCCTAATATTTTTTTTCCTCTCAAATAGCCTCCAGACTAAAATAAACTGAATAACCTCCAGACTGAATTATGAATTAGCTTGCATTAGCCAAGTTTATTCTTACTGCACTTCCAATGGTTCCACTGGAGTTACTTTGATATGCGTATTTCATTTTGACCTTCATTCAGTCTGCTGCTAATCAGTGTTCCCAATGGGCTTTTAGACTGCTCTTTCAAAGTTCATCCATTCTGAACTGTTCCTAAAGGGGTAATCTTCAACCATGGTATCAAAATTCAACAAATATTGGGACCATCTGGGATTCTATACACATTTCTTCTCAACCTGTAGGCCAATAAATTAAGCTGACCCAAAGTCTTTGCAAAAGCACCACTTAAATACAATGCAATCTTGCTAATATGTCACTTGATAGAGAGAATAGCCTTTTGTATAGCCTGCTCAGTCGCTTGCCACTGCAAGAAAGGCTCTTGCTAGACTGCTATGCAGAAGTAAGATAGTGGGACTGAAATGAGATTACTTAAAGCAGACTTTGTTCCTTAATTGATGGAATGGATGAGCTGGTATGAGCCTGTTTTGTGAAGTACTGCCATCTGGGAGCATGAAGACATGCCTGAGTGATAATGTGACATAGTAATGGTTGGTCCATTTGGCTAAGATTGAGTCGGAGGCAAATTCAGAGAGTAGCAGAAGGTACTGTAGATGGAAGAAGGGTATGGTTCTTACTTTTTTACTGTCAATGTAACAGAAAGAAGATGCGGTCAATTAGGGGGGGGGGGAGATGCCACCTCTGGCACACTGCCAGCCCACAGGTCCAGGTTGTTCATATGAATCAGATTCAGATTCAGATTCATCCAGCAAAGCAACAGAAGGGGATGGAGCCACAACACTTACCTTACTCTGATACTGATTGAACAGCAGGTTACTGGTCTTATGAAATGATGTTATAACTTTATGATTTAAGTGTCATGTAAGAACCAGTGTATAAAGGCACAATACTAGAAACCAGAAAATGCTGAACTTGAGTACCACTTTAGACACAAGATCAGTTGGGTGACCGTTGGCAAGTTGCACTCTCAGCTCTTGGAAGAAGGAAATGGAGGAAGGAAATTTCTGAATATTGGCAACAATACTGCAGGGATTCATCGAGGTAATTGCTGAAAGACAACACTGATTCATTGACACATGTTTCACTCCATCAGTAATATACAGATTATCATAGTTTAGAAACCAGTGGTGGGATTATTTATTTATTTAGCTATTTCTTATTTTATTTTATTTTATTTATCTATCCAACTTATGCCATGTGACTCTGGGTGATGTGGTGTACAAAGGGAGAAGATGAAGAAGGAAACATAATCATTTCAATGTTATTTGTTGTTGTTAGTTTCAAAGTCATGTCTGACCCATTGCGACCCCATGGACAATGGTTATCCAGGCCTTCCTGTCCTCTACCATCCCTCGGAGTCCATTTAAGCTAGTATCGACTGCTTCAATGACTCCATCCAGCCACCTCATTTTCTGTTGTCCCATTATTCTTTTGCCCTCAATTGTTTCCAGCATTAGGCTCTTCTCCAGTCAGTCCTTCCTTCTCATGAGGTGGCCAAAGTATTTGAATGTTATTAAAACTACTAAAAAAATAAAATTACAATTAGAAATTCTCTATAGTTTTATCAACTGGGGACTCATTCTGTTCTTGAAGCCCAAGGGGAAAAAAAAAGATAAGGCTTAATCACCTTCCTAAATGTGTTGCAGGGTTAAGATCAAGCACATGTCACAAGGTTTAGCAGAGTTTAACTTGAATTTACTTTGTTTTTCAGAGCAGGTTGGAAATAAAGTATGATAGAAAACTAACTTTTTACACAAATATCTGGATTTTTTTGCAAATATACTATAAAACTAATCTAGCTGATGCTTTGCATAAAATCTGGTTTAATTTCTTAGAGTTTAGAACTCTTTTCCCCCAATCCTCACAGGCCTTTACCAGAACCAGATTGAAACTCTTATCTCCTCTGCACACAACTTAATAAGCTATTTCAGTCTTCTTAGGTAAGTAACAGATGGCTTTATTTGATCGCCTACCAATTTTATTTCTTGAATTATTGTTCTAATTGATTTTTATCCTTTTAGCATGAAATGTTTTGTCTGTCCTGTCACACAAATCTCATCTTATCCAATGTTACTGAAAAAATTAATGTAATTATGCTAAAAGGTGTCTTGATATATTCTGATCAAAATGAATAGATACTACCATCTATTTAACAGGACTGAATGTGAATTGAAACTTTTTTATATTATGAAAATTGCATGGAGAATTGAATTTATAATTGCATTTCTAACTTTTAAAATTGTTTTAAAATACTGCAAAATATGTGCCTGCAAATAAAATAAAACAGATTTCTTTCAAAAATAAAACAATCTTCCCAAAGCTAATTCAAATTATATCATATGGAAATTCTATGCAATACTAGGTACATGTGCAGAAAAATTGGTACCACTAGGATACTAAACAAAAGATAAATTTGACAACTCAAATCATATTGCCAATTTTTTCCTCTATAGACAAAAGTTGAAACTTTATATGTTTTATCAAACCCATTTATCATATCTAGTGCACAAGTGTATTTCCAGAAATTATGATTATCATTCTGGCAACAATCCAAAATAAGGAAATCCAATATTCTTCATAAACGAGTTCCAAGTTTTTGGGATGTTATTGATTGCTTTGTTTTATATATATTTCAAACACACCAATGATACCATACCCTGAACCTACAGATGACTTCTCCAGTGCTTCTTGCAAACGTTAAAACATTGGAAACAGAAATTTGCAACTTCTCTCAAGGGAGTAACTTTTAAATTTTCCTCCATCTCCAGTTGTGTCTGATTTTACACATATTTTTTTGCCATGATTATTAAATGAATCACTTCCATTAAGTGAATCTATCTTCCCCATTGACTTTGCTTGTTGGAAGCCCCCTGAAAAGGTTGCAAATCTTTGTAAATATGTACCTGAGTTTCAGTCAGGTGAACACAAGGATGCTGCAATGGTTGTGAGGTGTAAAAATGGGTTGTAAGTTATTTTTTCAGTGCCAACATAACCTTAAATAATTGTTAAATGTATTTTTATAAGTCAAGGATATCTTTCTGAATTCTCACTGAAACTGAATGGTTGTTTTAGCTTCTAGAAATCTTTCTCTAATACATTCAGATTTATAGTGATTTCCAAGACATTCAAGGTCCAAACTAAGAATCCAACAAAATGTTTTAGCTGAATATATTCTCACTCAACTAATTTGGCAAGCTTATTTATAAGCTTTTGAAAGTTGTTGTTGTTAGTTGTGGTCATGTCTGACCCATTGCGTCCCCATGAACAATGTTCCTCCAGGGCTTCCTGTACTTTTGAAAGTAGTATTGATAATTAGCTGATATCAGCCATTTGAAGCATACCAGATCAGGAAACACATTCCATAGGAAGAACAGAGCTAAACTTGATTGAAAGAGCCTATAGGTATTCCTTGTTTAGTGATCACAACCAGCAACTTGATCTTTAAGTGAAACACTTGCTAATGAAGCTGGAAACATGTTTATGATCTATAGCTTTCCTAAGTTTTATGTTTCTCTCAAGGTTGTAAATGAAAGGATTGGTTTCAAAGTTGTTGTTTCATCATGGTCATAACTGCACAAGGCAGTTGCTAAACAAGGACTACCTATGCAATAATAGAATCTTGCAAATGTGATTTTGCTTCTCTTCCCCTGGCAATAAATCAAGAAGAAGTCATCTTGAAAAGGAGTCTCCAGTCTTGGCAACTGTAAGCCTTTGTGGACTTCAACTCCCAGAATTGCTGAGAAGCAAAGTTGGCTGGGGAATTCTGGGAGTTGAAGTCTGCCAAGGCTTAAAGTTGCCAAGGTTGGAGGCCCCTGATCTTGAGTATCTTCTGATCTCCCTTTTCAGGACTTAAAGAATGTTTCTGGTCTACTTTGTTTCCGTAATGGTTTTTTAATACCTGCTTCAAGGTTGTTTCCTGAACTATTTGTAGTTGACTAAGGGGCACATCACATCTTAAAATATTTTTTTCAAAGGGACATGTTCTTTTGAGAACAAAAATCAAGTTTTAATTTATTTCCTAGTATTGTTTAAATATATCTGCCTTCAATTTTGGAAACACAAGTAGGTTTTTATGTATTTAGAACCCAGCACTTGCTATGATTCCAAAATTGTTAAATAGTACCTTTGGGATTCTGTCCATAACTGTAGATATAATTTTTGTTCAATACAATATAGCAGTTAATGAGTCTGTTTAATGCTAAAATTCTTTGAAAAAGCATGATCAAAAAACTTTTCTAGTTAAAGATAACAGCTTTTTTCTCCACTCTTTCCAACTCTTTCTATTCATAGCTTTACTTAACAATCAATACTTAACAAAATGAAAAACAACATGATGGGCCTTTAGAAAGTTAATGCTATCTATCTCCAAAATTGGAACAAGCTCCCAATGGCAATAGACAAAAGTTAATAGGAAGTTGTAGAAAGAAGGCTGATTATTTTTTTGGGGTCTATTAATGCATTTCCTATTTGTCATAACTTTTAATCCAACTCTATTTTGTTGGGAGGAGGAAAGAGAAATAATTAAAGGAACACTAAGTTATAAATTATATTAACTCTCAGTATTAACAAGGTTAACATTAATAGATTATTGATCAGCATAATGAGTTGGGGCCAAGTCATTTTTTCTCCATCAGTGCTCTTACTAGAGAATTGTCTTTTGAAGTCCAATCAAGTAAAAGCATATTGCTCTGCATTTCACCTGAGCAATATCCATCTGTTGATTTCAAGACCTGGCAGTTATATCCTGGCTTCACTCCAAATTATCTGCATTTTGTCTGCTGCTGCTGAATACTGACTTTTGGAACTGTTGTAGTTTCCCTTTTCTGTGAAATCGAAAAGCCATTTGTAGTGGGCCATATTAGGTTTAACAAACGACTGTAAATTGGAGCTGCCTATTCTTGTACCTTTTCCCACTGATGTCTCCTTATTCCAAATAATTCAACTATATGACACTCTTCAATTCCATAAGCAGAAATGAAATACATTTTGGGATCTTTTTGTGTCACACAAAGTTCACACAGAGAAATGTTAGTGAAATTTGCAGATTACACACACACTATGGATTAACTAAAGATAATAAAATTTTATTTAAAAGCATATATTTTAAAAAAGATAGAAGACTTTCAGAGGCAGGCAAAGTTATACTGTCAATAGTGAGATGGATTCCCTGAGTAGCAAATATAGATACACATTTGTACTGCATCATTCAGTAAGATATACTATGAAGTTATACATCATAAATTTTACTGAAGCTTTCCTAGTTCTGTCACTGAAATATAGATTTCACCTAGAATTATAAAGTTGCTATCTGTCTACTCTAGAACAGCTATAATAATCACAAGAGATTTTGTAAAACTGAAATGATACAATAAAATAATAATTTTAAAAACTTCTGGCTTCAAATCATTTATAATTATTAATATTATTGAAATTATGGAATAGTAATAATGATTATTGAAATGACCAGTATAAACCTGAGTGAGACAGTGAATATGTGATGATTTGGCAATTTATTAGCCATATTAATAGTCTCTTCATGATAAATATGAAATTGAGCTCAGAAACAGATATCAAGTCCTTACTGTATATACTGTGAGTACAATACCCAACAGCTAGCACTAACTTCAGCTGACAGTGGATAATTTTGATAGTTTATTTTGATATTTTTTCCCCTTATTTAGGAGGAAATATCTCTTATATTTTAAACCATATTCTCTGGGTCTATTTTGTGATCGTTCAACTCTTCATTATCCTATGTTATGAAGAATAATCTATAATTATTATAGCTTTAGCATTTGTCCTTTCCTTAAGTAATTTGGCTATATTATAAAACATATACTTTAAAGCAGTGGTTCTCAACCTTCCTAATGCCGTGACCCCTTAATACACTTCAGCACTTGTGGGGACCCCCAACCTGTGGGCGGGGCTTCTGAGATTCCCCCTACCTGCTGGAGGACAAGGACTGGCTAGGCAGGAAGATGTGCCCAGCCAAGACGTTCTGTGATGTCCTCCAGTGGGGGAGGGAGAGCTCCTTGACTGGGCTGCCTCTGACGGGAGCCACGCCACTTCCGAGGCTGGGAGCGAGATGGCGGAAGTTCGCGGGAGGGAATGGCTGTGCAGCTCCCCTGCTCGAGCCCTCTCAGCACCGGCAGACAGGGGAGCCGTGCAGCTGTTCCGTCCCGCAACTCTCGCCGCTCGCTCCCGCCCTTGGAAACTGTGAGGGCGATGAGCGGGGGGCAATGCCAAGCAGGCAGGGCAGGCAGCAAGTGGGCAGTGGCGGCGTGGGTCCGCGACCCCCCGAAAGGGTCAGGCGACCCCCAAAGGGGTCGCGACCCCCAGGTTGAGAATCGCTGCTTTAAAGCTAATATTAGTCCGTGGTAATGCATTTTTGCTTGTTCATTTGTTTGTTTGTTTTTTCCTTTTTGAGGTATTGCAGTATAAATATTAAGTGACTGAAAGGTCAAAATGACTATATTTTTCTTAAAATATCATTTGATGTTTACATCTAGGCCAGGAACTCTGGTGCTTAAAGTTCTTCTACACCAGAAGATTTAATATACTCTATTTTCAGGATGAAATTGGTGGTTTAGCTAATTGCTACCTTGTGGTTTGCAAAATGCAATATTGCTTGTATAATATGGTCATGTCCAATATGGCTAGTTTCTCAGACAGAAGTTATTTCATGCATTGTTTCGAACACTGATTAGTTTGAATAGATCTTTATGTTCTTTTGAATTATATATGCAACATATTAAAAATAAAAAAATAAAAATGGACATTGCATACTTTCATAGACACAAAGAGATATTACAAGCAGGATAGATGCTCATTCATTTACAAGAGTTTGAGATTTTACCTTCTATATTTGAATGAATATTCTACTATAAACAGTTTGAATTAGAAAACTTTTAGAAATTTGGATTGAATTATCTTACCTTTAATTGCTTTGATGGTAACTTATTTAATTATACAATATACATTAATATTAATTGAGTTGTTGAGATGGAAAAGTTTTTATTCATCAGAGTGAAGAATGTGTTCAATTTATGGATTTAAAATGCTTTCACTTATTTAACTAATGATTATAATCTGTTTTGTATTTCCTCTGATTTTTTCAATCAGTTTGAATAAAATACATTAATAAGTTAAATGATTTGTATTATAACCCTATGTAAGTAAGTAGGTGTGTCTCTCTGCTGGAGACATTCACCATTCAGCTAGTGGACTGCAATAGAAACAATCAGAGAACCAGATTTCCACTGCTATTATTTCACTATTGATAGAGATTTGGCAATGACTATTTATTTATTTATTTATTTATTTATTTATTTATTTCAATTTATATACCGCCCTATTCCTGCTGGACTCAGGGCTGTGTACAGGGCATTAAAGAATGAAAAATACAAAAGTTAAAATCAAATATTAAGTGACACGCCCTAACAAACAAGATAAAAACCCTCAATCCAGGCTGGCTAGTATAAAAAGCCAGGTCTTCAGTTCCCTGCAGAAGGAGCCAAGGTCGGGGGCTGTTTGGAGCTCCAATGGCAGCTGGTTCCATAGAGTGGGAGCTCCAATGGAGAATGCTCTCCCCTTAGGTGCCGCCCACCAACATTCTGAAACCGGTGGCACCCGGAAGAGGCTCTCCCTATGTGAGCGGATCGGGTGGTGGGCAGATGTTGCTGACAGCAGATGTCTCCTCAAATATTCCAGACCCAAGCCATTCAGGACTTTATAGGTTAGCACCAGCACCTTGAATCTCACCCAACTGGAAGCCAATGCAGCTCGCAGAGAAGAGGCATTACATGGGAGTATTGGGAAGCTCCCATCACAACTCACACGGCCACATTCTGCACCAGTTGAAGCTTCCGGGTGGTTCCCAAGGGCAGCCCCATGTAAAGCACATTTCAGTAGTCAAGGTGGGAGGTCACCAGAGCATGAGTGACTGTGTGTAAGCCATCCTGGTCCAGATAGGGCTGCAATTGGTGCACCAGGTGAATCTGGGCGAAGGCCTCCAAGGCAATAGCCCCCACATGGTCCTCCAATGTGAGAGCTGTGTCCTGGAGAACCCCTAAGTTGCGAGCCCTATCCACAGGAGGCAACACCTCACCTCCTATGGATAATGATAGAATCTGCTGGATATCCTGGGATGGCACCATGAACAGCCACTTGGACTTGGCGGAATTCAGTCGAAGCCTGTTTCTCCCCATCCAGACCTGAACTGCCTCCAGGCACCGGGACATCACCTTGAGTGCATCACTGGGGTGGCCAGGGGTGGATATAAAAAGTTGGGTATCATCAGCATATTGATGATACCTCACCCCAAAGCCATGAATGATCTCACCCAGTGGTTTCATGTAGATGTTGAACAGGAGGGGTGAGAGGACCGACCCCTGAGGCACTCCACAAAGGAGGGGCTTCGGGGTCGACCTCTGTCCCTCCGTCAATACCCACTGCAAGAGACCTGTGAGGAAGGAGGAGAACCACTGTAAAACAGTGCCCCCCACTCCTAACCCCCTGAGTCGCTGCAACATGATA
>JANHFR010006366.1:14325-26054 GCA_032468015.1 Mimophis mahfalensis | reverse complement strand
AATTGTGATATTGTAAACTTATGTATCAAATACTTTAACAATAGGAACAAGCAGATGGCCCTGTTCGTGAATAGTGTAATAATATATGGATTAAATATTGTTATGGGGATTATGGGTGGAGAAGAGGGTGGGGAATTAAGAGATATGATAACTGTGATGGGTGGATGTATGTAATTCTTTTTTTAACATGTTGTAAATTAATAAAATATATTTATTTTAAAAGTCACAGGCTTTTTGGAGGCATTAAGAAACTACTTTTGTAAATCCAGTGAAAAGAAATTATTCAGGCCACTCCTTCAATTTATTATTTGCATTTCTCCCTTAAATTTTTAAAAACTTCATTCAGTTTCTTTTGTATAATAAAGAATCCTTATCTGAGTCATTCTATTGGCCTGTCACTTATATTATGCTTTAAATGCCTTCTCTGTCTTGTAATCCGCATTTTAAAAATTCTATTTCTAATTAATTACTATTCCATAATATTCCAATGGACTATTGGAAGACATCATTACTGATATTATTAATATTGTGATATCTAATTTCTGGCTCTGTCAGCTTGGCCCAGCCTTGGCTTTCAGAGAGTGGGGGGGGGGGCAGAAACTGCTGACGGATGAGCTTCTTTGGTGAGGGTCCTCTGGCTTTCTCTGAGCCTGGCTCCTGGGGTGGGCATGCAAGGCTTTGGGTGGCCAGCCCCCTTTTCCCACTGCCCTAAGCTCCTTAAAGCTATGTCCCATCCTCCTGGATTCCATTCCTACTCCGCCAGCCAGGGGTGGCTTTCAGCCAGACATGCCAGTTTGGGTGAAATGGTAGTTCCAGCTTTGAATTGGCCCTTGCCCCTGCACTCCTGCACTATGCTATCCTTTATTGCCTTCTTTGAAAGCCACTGATCGGCACGGCTCATGTATCACCTTGTCTCAGCTGTTTTACTGTACTACAGCTGCAGGAAAAGGTAAATTTGCATGTTTTTAAAAAAATTAACACATGCACAAAGTGAATTGCTTGTTAAACTGATAGAATCCAACCCCTGCCACCAGTCTTCATATTAGTGAGGCTGGCATCGGTCACGTCTGGATCAGGCCAGTGTCTCGGGGCGGAGAGCAGGTTGCATATTTCCCCAAACAACTGAGGCATGCATATTTCCCCAAACAACAAGGGCCGGAAGAAGCTCCACCAAGAGTGAAGTACCAGAGAATTAGCCTTGGCCATTTCTCCATCCCCTGCCATTGCCCTTACCTCCTCAGGCAAGAAGCAGGAGGGAAGGGTTAGGGCCAGCCAATAATGGGACAGGGAGCCGCAACAAAGGGCCCAAAGAACTGTGGGTTGCTGACACCCATTCTAGGGTTTATATTAAACAATCCCATTTTGAGAGAAATTCATGTTGTGGTAGCATCTATATATGTATCCTGCCATTTGTCTTTCCTTGGTAACCAACAAAGAATTACCAATTTAAGATTAGATTTGTGTCTCAGGACTGAACTGTGAGGTCCTTGGTGCTCCTTGAATTTGATTGATTTCTTGAAGACATTTCATTACCTGAGATGTTACCTATTTGGGTAATGAAATATCTGCAAGAAAACAACCAAGCTTAGGGAACAACAAGGATACCACAATAGAGAATTCTATGAATTGATTAGATTTGTGATAACAGTCATAAATGATAAAGAACACTCCCTCAATCAAAAGTAAGATTTTAATACATATGTGTTCTTTAATATTACACTAATGTTTAATTACAATTTCTGACTTTTCATCTGTTTTAGTAGGTCTCTTCTCAATGGGTAACAGGCTATGCCCAGTTTTTTCTGGATCCAATCCAGCTTGTTCTCTGGGAACATAGGTTTAGTCTTCCAAGCTTTCAAACTTGTGCTGGGGCAATCATCATGGAACATCTCTCCACTGAAATATAGAAAACTTTTTCTATTTTAAAAAAGTGAGAATTAGACATCGTTAGTATAAACAGGACACAAAACCAGAACTGTTTGTAGAACTGTTTGTCAGTCTATTCTAAGAGTAATTAAAGACTAAAACTGTCATATTATTGCCAAGAACACTACATAGATATGTCCACAAAATCATCAGCAGTTAAATTGTCTTGTAAGAGACTTGCTTTTACATTACATTTAGTTATGTTGTTATTTCAGAATACTTTTTATTATAAGCTGAAATATTTGCTCTGTCAAATCTGACTGATCCAGTTCTCTGAAGTCCAAATTGTTAGATTTCTAAGGGAGGACTTGTCCAGTTGGTAGTCATTTATTTGACATGACTTGCTGTAGTCTGAATCAATGATTAATATTTCTTGATGTTGAGTGTGGTTATTCATGACTATATTTGTAAAGATGTTATTAACCTGTGTTTATCTTCATATTTCACAATGCATACATTATTAATATTGATTATATATTGCTTATATTTACTGGTTAAGTTGACTGTGTGAGAATGTTGCTAATTTAGTTTAATGGGAAATTATGTTATTTTGTCAGTCTATTCTAAGAGATCATATCTCTTATATTTTGCATAATGGCATTTTCAACAATGTAATATTCAGGTAGGTGCTCTATAAATACAAAAGTTTTTGCATAGAGTTATTTCTAGACACCTAATTTCCCTCAATCTCTGGCATTAAGCTATTTTTTCTATTTGCTGCTGTGACTCTTCTGCATAATTCCATGGGTATTGCTACACTATGGCATGAAGCAGAAGAAAATTCAATGAAATACAAAATCAGCAGACAGAGAAATAAAATAATAAAACATGTCAATAACTATATCACAAGCAGTGTCTATGTGTAGAACAAATGGTCCTGAGTCTTCTTAAAGGCCAATAAATTGGATGAACCAATGAACTATAAGAGGCAACATGTCTCAAAACATGGAGATATTGCATTCTCATCCCTTGAATCTCATAAATATGCTTCATCCTACCTATATACTGTATTTTGTATTTCCCCCCTACAACTAGAAATAGCATAGTGAAGATTTCCTACACAATGCCTTCAAAGCATAATCTATAGAAGTTTCTCTTCTGTCACAGTAAGAAAAGCACAACCATGAAATTTCTTATATAGTTTTAATGTAATTTGTATGCAAATAGAATGCAAGTGAAATGACCATACATTCCTTGGCTCATAAAGAGAAATAACAGCAACCATAGATGATGCTAGAGGTTTTATAGCCCAACAGAAGTCCATGGAAAGCAGGGAACATTGGGAAATCAAGGGAATATCTCCATATAGCAAACGTATTATGATGCACATATACCTACCAAACCCAGAAAAACATAGGTTCAGCCATAGGTATCTATGTACATATCCATGTGAAAAACACAACTAAGATTAATTCCTAGGTGGGATAACAGAGTGGTCCAAGAAAGCATAGTGATATCTTAGTAAATTCATGTTCTTGGGAGTCATGTAGAGCAGCTTATGGATGGGTGGGAAGTCAATGTAGTGGTGCTGAGGGTACTGTGAGTAATGCTTTTATTATTTGGCAGATAAGTTGCTTGATTTACTCAGAGATATACTCTGGCTATATAAGTCTAAATAAGGTGACTGAAGTATGGCCTTGTATGTCTTTGAGCTTTGCTATCTGTTTGTTAGATACAGGTTCTCTCCTGGATAGTTAAGGCAATGCAGGCAGGTGTGGTATCCGATCAGTTCGGCCTGGTTCAGCTGAACCGGTGGAGATGATTAGGGGTGATTTGCTGAACTGCCAAAAACCACCTCTGGCTGGCTCTGCCCACCTGCCCATGCTCTCACCTTCCCATTTTTTCAGCTCTGCTGATTCGCGCGGCAGAACTAGCAGTTGCACGAATCAGGAGAGATCCACTTTGGAAGCCAAGGGAACGCGCTGTTCCCTCGGCTTCAAAAATGGTCATGTGAATCTAATGGTAACTGGAATGAAATCAGTGCCAAAAGCTGTACTGCTTTAAGTTACTGCAAAATTGTAGGGAAAGGCTTTATATATACAGAGAAATTGAAAGAACCAAAGCCATTATCAGTCTATATGATATGTAAAGAATAAAGATTAAAAATGATTTAGGATTTGAAACATGGCAGGTGGATCATTAATGAGTTGCTAATTGTTTGAGAGGAGAAGTGATGCTGCTTAGTTAACAAGGACAGTTTTTGTGCAGCAGATAACATTTAAACAGTCTACTGCTGAGAATTTTCCCCCTACAATGGAAGCTGAAGCTTAGTCATAGGCTCCCAGCATGATATTTTCTGTTAAGATTATTCTGTTTTATTCCCTTTGATGTACAAACTTCAATTTGCCAACAAGCTTCTCTTACAGCTACTCAGGCAGTAATTGATTATGTCAGTGCTGGCAAAGATCTTGATGCCACTCCATTGCTCATTAATTCTGTAACACAGACAAACCAAAGCAGTCTTCTCTTTTAAAGACTACCCCTCCTTTTCTCACCCAAAAGTGATCTCTTGCTTCATTGTGTTTGGAGACAGGAAGAAAAGAAACATTCTAAAAGCAATGTGGATATCTTGATGTCCAGAGTTAGTGAATCATATACTGAAGTGGAACTGAAAAGTTATCCAAGTATGGGTGATTTATGATTGCAACAACAGTGCTCAGAGCTCAGAATATGGCCCAAAGCTCAGGCTACTGTATATGTCTCTGATACAAAGCTATTTGTCTTTGTCTAAAATCTTTTAAGAATGGAAAGCTAATAGTTCAATTCGGAAATGAAATATTTTACAATTCTTGTTTTACTGAAGGTTCTGTCTTCTTTTTTTTTTTCCTTCTTCCCATTTCTACTGAATGTAGAATTATTTTTGAACAAACCAGAGTGACTATTCAAGTCCCATACTGACTACAATTCTCCAGATGTAAAGGAAATACTGTGCTATTTCTTTAGATGATGTGACATAGACAATTCTGGTACTAGCTAGAACATTGGCTTGGAATATTCTTCGAAAAGCTGTTGCTTCCCACAATTGTTTAATTGTAGGAAGCAAGCCCAATACATAACCAAGGAATAAAGCCTATATTTTTCTCTCTCCACTTTCTCCACTTTCTCCTTTCCAATCCTTGTTTCTTTTTCCCGCAGTGTGTGTGTGTGTGTGTGTGTGTGTAAAATGAACAAATGCTACTGTTTTAAATATACTTAGTGATAGCATTGCACCTATTTTTCACACTATAATATCAATGTAATATAAAAGAAGATAGCATATTTTTTTAGAATATATAATAAATATAGAATATATAATAAATAAATAATCAGGAAGAGAAAAATAGCAGTGATGGAAGTGTTGGAGTCAATCTAGTAGAAATGGGAATTTCAAAAATGCATGTTCTATTAAGACAAAGGGAACCATGAAAGGTGCAGTTGATCTCTTTAGCATCTTCTTATACTATTATACTATCCAGAGCAGATTAGGCTGGTAAACATATTCTGATAGACAGCTTATCATCAGATCTGAGCTTTCTCTTCCTCCAGATATCATTGCTATACACTACATATTCACTTGTGCTTTAAACTATAAAGTATCATTCTAGTAACTTTGATGGATTTTAATTGCTCTGTATTTCTAGTTAGAAGGGATGTATTTTAATGCACTTAATTTGGCTGTGTGAAAGATATCATAAATTTAAAAGCAATGTTGTAAATGGAAGGAGAGGCAAAAAGATGTAACTCTAAAATGTAATAGACAAGATGACAGAGCTTTCAGTCAGATATTCCAAAATTTAGAATAAATTGAATCACTCTATCTATGCTGCACTTATATTGCCCTATACTGCGTTCTGTGAGATTTCACTTTTGGCTGCAATTTATTAATTAAGCACTAAATTTGGCAATTTGGCTTGTTAGTAAATAATGTATATGTTCAGAGTGCCTGCTGGGGAGTGGGTCAAAATCTGTAGGGCATGAAATGTAGAGTATGATTTAATTTTGGACCAATCACTGTCCCTCACCATAGGAAGAAAAAAAATAGGATAAAAAAAAAGAGGAATGGCAAACTACTTCAATAAACTTTGGCAAGAAAACTGCAGGGAATAGTCCTGATAGTCACCAGGAACCAACACTGACTTGAAGGCACATATACAAAAATAATCCCAAGATTAAATAACAATTAAATAATAATAATAAAACTTTTACTTGTTTTTGCTTTTGAGGAGAGTCAGGGCCAAATGTAACTTCTGAACGAGTGCATTCTCTCATGTGGGTGTGACTCAGAGATGCCCCCCCACTCACTTGTAGATGAGAAAGTCTGATATTAGGTGATGCTGAAAAATACTGTCCCATAAATTGTAGAAATTCACAATTTAGAGACAAGTGTTTTCCCCCCAAATAATCAGGTTCTCAACCATTTATGTAAATTATTTAAACAATAATTTGTGCATCCTACATATGCTAGTATTTATATTATTTATTCATTCAGTTTTGATCCTCCTGACTAGAGCTGATTCTAGGAAGCCTAGTAGGTGTGAAATAAGAAATAGTATATTGTCTTAAAAGGTAATCTATATATTGGAAACCTTAGTTTTCACAGAATGCTTGGGAATGCTACACATGCTATCAGTATGATTAAGGCCAATAAAATACTCAACATCTCTATATTAAGAAAAGCACAGGGATGGGATTCAACCAGTTTGGTCTAGTTCAGTAGAACTGGTCATTCTGTTTAGGCTGGTTTGGGTGGACCGGTTCTTCCGACAATGAGTGTGGCTCACCCACCCACCCCTGCACTATTCTGTGCTTTATTCCCCTTTTCTGAAGCCTAGCTGATTGGCACAGCAGCACAATTGCCACCCGTCAGCTGTTTTGACCCATTGGAGCTGAACTAATAGGTGAGTTTTATTGTTGTTTGCAAATGGTGCGCACATGTGCAAAATGCGTGCTCACTGAACCAGTTGTTAGACTGGTTAAATCACACCACTGGAAATGCATTACATGAAAGGGGGGAACAAAGTCATGAAGATCAGCAAATATCAATCAAGGGGTCAACTGCTTCAAAGTATGACAAATGGAAAACTGTTATTTTGAATGGAGCAGTACATAGTAAACAGCATGAATGAACTGAAAACAAGAAATATAGATGAGCTATGCCTCTGTCTATGAAACAAAGGGTAAAGCAAAAGTTAGAAAGTTCTGAATGAGGGTGGTCTGATTGGTTGAGTGTCACTGATCAGTAGGTGAGGATAGATAACTCTAGTTTTAATTCTGAATGAAGGTGCTAAAGAGTATGTCATGAAGTATATTGTAATGGTATGGAGGAAAGTAGAAATCCCTAGGTTGAAAACAGCTGCATGTTACATTCCAGTGGATGGTGATAATGGAAAAATCAGACATGAATTTTTTTAAAAAACTGTGCAACATTCTGAATGACTGCAATCTATGTAAAAAAAATATTAAGTGACATGTATGGGTGGAAATAAAATGAGAGACAGAAAAAGCAATTGGACATTTGGAAAGTGAATGAGAGTGGTGAATATTTTTTCTTTTTAGAAAAAGGTCTGTTTATTTTATATAAGTTGCTTGATCATAAGTCTGTTAATATGTACATAACAAAATAATGACCCTAATCTAAAATCATAGTTCATCTGATTGTGATGAAAGGCTGACAGAATTAGTAATACAAAAGTAATGAGAGGAACTGAACATATTTCTGGTGGTGTTAAGAGGTTCATAGAAAAAATGGAAATGAAAGAAGTGTGTTAATAGAAACAGAAGTGTTAGTGGAAACTATGAAAAAGCATGCTTGTGAAATGTTGAAGTTGAAGAAATTGGGGATAAGATAAATTGCACAAAAGAGAATGCTGCCAAAAAAAAAAAAAGGACGAGAGAAATATGTTGCATCATGTACAGGGAAAGAAAAAGATAATTGCAATGAATTTTCAAAGAGAACAAGGAACAGTTAGTTGAAAGAGGGAGAGGAGATGGAGAATGACATCAATGGAAATAAAAAAAGAACAGAATAATGTACAGAGAGTTAATGAATGCATCTCCAGCAGAATGAATAAGATCCAAAATAAAATTGATGAAATGGTTTGGAATGAAATTGTAGTAAATGAATGATGGAAAAAGATACTTCAGAGTTTTTAAGGGAAAGATAGGAATATATCGGATACTAGAATTTTAAAAAAAGCGTACCTTTAATACCAAGAAAAAACTGAATGAATATTTTGAATGATCTCAGAATCTTGAAAAATTGTAAAGCTGCAAGTGTAGATGGTGACCTTGAGAATGCAATAAAAGGTGGCTTTTGTATAGAGTAACTGTGCAGTTTGTTTGTGTATGTGGAGACTGAATTTGTACCTGGCAACTGGAAGAAAGCTGGCATGGTCGCCCTTTGACAACAGAAAATGAACAGAACATATTTTCGTACTCTAAAATCATTGAAAAATATTAACACACAAGAAAAAAATATTGTAAGTTTTTTAACACAGAAAAATATTTTGGTTGAATGAATGATTGGAACATTTGGATAAATGTAAAGCTGAAGATTGCTTGTGTGAAAATAACAATATCAGAGAGGAGTAATATAGACACAACAATAAATAGAATGCCCAGTGAATGGTTTAGTCCAAAGCAAAGAGTAAGACAAGGATACGAGAAGCTCCTTTGGTGCTTAATCTATTTATGTAGATAATATACACAGGGAACATTGTGAAATTAGAAATGCGTTGGTTGATGATGTGAACTGCATGCGTATTTTGCATTCAGATGGTATTGTATTGCAGGCTGAGAATCTGAATGATTAGCAGAAAACATTATGCTGCATGATAAAATGGGGAATATGGAACTGATGCATTAATGTATTAGAGACTAAAGTAATTGTATTTGACAGAAGAAATGGAGTGAACAACTGTAAGTTATGCATAAATGCCAACAAGTAGATGAATGTGTGTGCCTAGAATTTTCTTTATATACTAAATATGGAGAATACAGACAGAGAAATGTTAAGATCTGCCACTGTATGTAAAAGAGAGATGGTAGTATATGGTCTGTATCATAAGGAATAAATGCTTCTCCAAAAAATTTCAAATAGTTGTATATAAAAGTGTGTTTCCATCCATTTTATTATACAGGAAATAAAGTAGCATATGTTGTGAGAAATATGAATGTAAACTGAATGTAATGTGGATGGAATACTAAAGAATGGTGTGTAGTAAAATAAGAAGATATAATAAATAAGCTGTGAACAAACTGTATCAAAGTGGCTTAGTACCATAGAATGTTATGGAGTTGCAGAAATATAAAGAGTAAATGGGTTAAGAGGAAGACTAAGAAAATTTACAGAGCTCAATAAGGAGATCCTCAACAAAAGCGTGAATAAAAGAATAGAATAAAATAATAAAATAAGAATATAATGGAATATAATTGTTAGTCTAATAAGGAAATAAAGGTATGGAAAAGCATAATTAATAATTTGTGTTTCCTTTTTTAAATCTTATTCCTTTATTTCTTAGGCATAACATTTTTCTACTCCCTTTCTGTACCTACACATTATTTATAGTGTAAGGCAACAGTGTGATAGATACAAGCATGTACTTTAATTTGAACCTGATCAGCATTTGTGAACCTTACAGATCTCCTTGTATAGATATCGTAGCAGAAATGAAGAAATCTTGTTTTATGCCAATGATGGCGAACCTATGGTGCGCATGCCAGAGGTAGCACACAAAGCCCTCTCTGTGGGCATGTGACCTGTCACCCCAACTCAGCTCCGCTGCACATGTACACACTTCCTGCTGGCCAGTTGGTCTTTTGGTATCTGCTGCACATGTGCGGGGTGGGGCACATGCATGAGGCACACATGTGCATGTGCAGGGATGTACGCACACATGCGTGGGCTGGGGTGCATGCATAGGGGATGCACATGCATTGCATTTTGGATGTGTGTGTGTGTGTGTGTGTGTGTGTGTGTGTGTGTGTGATTCGGGCACTTGGTGCCAAAAAGTTAGCCATCAGTGTATTATACAAACTCTTACACTGCCACTACACATTTAAAGTTCTTATCTGAGATCAATAATAATATGAAGAAAAATACCACACTTGTAGATCAAAGAAATTTTTTTTAAAATTTCCATTTATATGCTGCTCTTCTCCGGAGACTCAGGGTGGCTTACAATACACTCTAGCAATTGCCTTCATTCTTTGTATAGACCAGATTATTATTAGGGCTTTTACCCCCGCCCCCAGCAGTGTTTTACAAAGTTTGTTGGCTTACAGAGTCAACTTGTGGCCCCCAACAATCAGGGTCCTCAGTTTACCTACCTTGAAAGGATGGAAGGCTTAGTCAACCTTGAGCCTGGTGAGATTAGAACTCGCACTAACTGCAGGCAGCCGGCAGCTAAGTGCTAGCACTTAGCCTGGTGCAATTGTTAAAATGTTAACCATTACATATGCTTTTCTAAAGACAGTGCTTTCTTTTTCTCATTCCCTTTTTACTGCTGAAAATAAATTCTACATTCTTAGGAAAGTACCAGGAAAGGACCCTCTCCAACATACTTCATGTCATGTTAAAAAAAAAAAAAGTGAGATAGCTTGCAGAAACTGAAGTAATTTGGACTTCTGAAAAAGAGTGAATGGGACCATATAAAGAAAAATGATTAAGAGAACCATTTTTGTTTCCTCTCCAAAAAACGCACTGGGCAGATGCGTTGATCAGGCAACAATGGAATGGATGTTGGATGGTTGGCTAAGTACCTCTCTAAAAGGATAGACAAAAGTAGTGTATTTATTATTCTGTCTTTTCTTTTGAAAGCTTATGATAGAGGACTTGTCTCTCTTCATAATCAATACTTAAACCACCACACTACATTACTATTTCAGATTTCCCCCCTGCGCCCCAGCAATTCTTTTCATAGACTTAGGGATTAAAATAGTCTTGTGTGTATTGATGTTTGCATACATGCACATGTAATTGGCCTTAAGTAAATTAAGTGATCAATGCTTCTTTATGAAAAGAATATTACCTCCCCAGTAAAAGGAAATCATTAGTGATTTCTGAGAACTGAGAACAACTGAGAAAATACAAGATCATCTAAAAATTTACTGTAAGGTTGGTAAGAATATGCAGCCAAAAAATTCCAGGGGCATCCAGAGGATATAGATTTTCTTTAGAAATGAAACTGAGAAGACATTTGTTGTCCTGAGAGGATATTTGTGCTAGAAAAGATGTGTTTTTCTAGATCTAACTTCTGCTTTCAATAGCATCAATTGCTGTATCTTCTTAGATCATCTAGTAGGTTTAGGCCTTGGAGACATTGTTTTACAAAGCTTCCAATTCTTTCTGTCAGCCCATATCAAGAACATGACACTGGGGATTTAACCCTCAGCACATCTGCCTTTGGCTTTTAATGTTCAATGGAATTTTATTTTATTCCTTATTCTGTTTAATATGTATGGGAGACTGTTTATCTGTAGCAATGGATGAGATGAAATTAACTCTGCAAGAACTAATAGCCATAGAGAAATAAACTATGGAACTGGGTTCAGACTGATTGTCTTTATTGTTGTAGAAAGAAAAATCTGCAGTCTAAGAGCAATCTTCAGCTATTGTTCTGTCCCCCACTTCCAATGGCAAGATACAAAACCAAAACCCGAAAACAACAACGTCTAATATAGCTTATAGATGCTGTCTCTTTAAGCCAGTGGTTCTCAACCTGTGCGTCGGCATCCCTTTGTGGGTCAAATGACCCTTTCACAGGGGTCGCCTAAGACCACCAGAAAACACATATTTCAATACAAATACAGGTGTATGTGAAAAT
>JANHFR010006366.1:0-14225 GCA_032468015.1 Mimophis mahfalensis | reverse complement strand
TGTTGTCCCCTTCTTCTTTTGCCCTCAATCTTTCCCAGCATTAGGCTCTTCTCCAGTGAATCCTTCCTTCTCATTTGTTGGCCAAAGTATTTGAGTTTCACCTTCAGGATCTGGCCTTCTAAAGAATGGTCAGGGTTGATCTCCTCTAGGAATATGTTGGTTCAATTTCATACAGTTTGTTTGCTTTAAGTGTTCTAACCTGATCATGATGCATGGCTTCCTTATATCATAGTCAGGCTGCTGTACCGCATCTGTGTGAACATAACAAACCTGCAGTTACTGCATAACATGCTAGCTGGATTGCCAACAAGGAATATATCATATTGTTAAAAAATGTAGACTTTATGCTAAATGCTTTCTAGGTACAATGTAAGACACTGATTTTAATATCTTCAATACCTTAAGAATCCAAATATTCAAGGGACTACCATTCTTGTTATAGACCCATCCAAATACTAAAATCTTTAAGAATTCTATTTATTTATTTCTTATGTCCAACTAATTAACAGAAGAAAAACACAAATACATTCAACAGCATTAACTGCACATTGATAATTAGGATAATAGTAAAAAGAAAAAAGAAAAGAAAAAGAAAGAGAAAACCATCTAGAAAATTATAAATAAAGCATCAAAATGCTTTACTACCAGTATATTGCTTGAATGTGTTCTTTGCCTTTTGGTTAAAAGAAATCCTAATATCCGGACAAAACTGAGATAACGGGAACCCACTGCTGAAAATCTGGTACAGTATTAATTTCTGACTCCCTTTCAGTCTTATTTGTTAGGCTCATAGACAGTTTTTTCTGTCTTATATTATGAACTGCATTTGCATTTGGTCTCCTTTCTCTCTGCCTTTTCAAAAAAAGAGTAAAGATACCAGAAACATCCATCAGATCCTTTGTCAAAATGGTGAAAGCAGAGTCAGAGGCTGCAGCCCTTTCATACATCCAAATGACATTGTGAAATGTGTACAAAAGGAGTGAAGTGTGTACCACAAAGTCTGATTTTCTATGCCTCCAACTCCCGTGATTTTGGAAGATGTCTTTGAAGGGATAACTTTAATTCATAAAGCAGAATGTTAGTTATGCTTTTACACATTATTATTTTGTTTCTGTGTATTTTAAACTTTATATCGTTAGGTGACAAGACAAATAACAGAACAGTACAATAATGGATTGTATCTAGAAATACTTCAGGACTTTATATTATATCCCTTTTTCTTTAATTCAGTTGAGGACTTTGTATTTAGTTTGATTTGCCATTTTAAAGCTACTTTTGCAAAGAGAACAATTTCCTTAAAAGTACCTGGATTTAAAACAGTGTATATTTTAGCATTTAATTCATTTTGCTAAAAGTTCTATAAAAACAATAGCAATCTTTCAACTTAAAATTGACCCCAATTCAAAGTCATGTAAAATCTGGCTATCTTCCAGAAATAAATTGCAGATCCTATAAATCATACTAAAAATTGAAATTAAAAATGACATCTTGCACAACCTGTCAATGTGAATTGCAAACCTTTATTTCTTTCCACAGAAGAAAAGAACTCCTTTTCAGCTCCTGGTGCTTTTTTCTTACCACACAAGGTATTTTTCCTTCTCCAGCTTCTCCGTCATTCATAATATACTGTATGTTGAAGACATCAGTCAAATCAGTGAATTCAGGGGGTAAATTGCCATGGAAAACAACCTCCATATTTTGGAAACAGAAGTATGTTTAGTCAGAAATAAATTCTATTTCTCTCGCTTTGGAATTAGCAACAAATTAAAAGTTGGCAGCAACAGAGAATTATTTTCTAATATATTTTCCCTAAATTCTCAGTTACAACAATTTTTTATAAAGCGCATAGCATTTCTTCATGCCCATCTTTCAAGCTGTAAATATTTTTCCGTCTTAGCTATTTTTTTCTGTCCTGTTTCTGCGCACATCTGGACTTCAAGGTCAACCCATTTACAGAAGCTGCCAACATATTTGAAACCCAGACAACAGTCAACACTGTTCTCTACTCTCCCACAGACAATGTGACTTTCACCCATTTCCCTGGTCTTAGTTTAAAGTTGTGGTTTCTGGAAGTGGGAGTGTTCTTAACTAGTTTCTCTGCCAGGGTGGGTTTCTACCAATTCAGCCTGGTTTGGGTGAACTGGTTGTTAGGGTCGCTATTGGCAATCAGAAGTGGGCCTACCCACCTTCCACACTTCTGAGCTGCTTTTATCACTGCATGCACATTCCATTAAGGCTAGATAACAGCTGAGATGCGGCAGAGCTGAAAAATAACTCATCCGTGCTGCCATGCCAATCAGCTGTTTTTCAGCTCTGCGATATCTCAGTTGTTTTCTAGCCTTCATGGAACGTGCACAAAGCACATGAGCACACGTAAAATGTGCACACAAAGCAAACTGGTTGTTAGACCAGTAGAAACCCATCCATGTAATCTCTGCTTACTTTCTTTTAGGTAACTTCTGCAGTAACAAGAACACGAATTGGCTGCTTCTTGCAGTAACAAGAACACCCCTTCCTGCAGTTCAACAGTTGCCACTCTGGGGCATGATTAAGAAAACCCTCTTTCTCTATTTTCCATTTTTGTGTTGATAATGTCTACAACAGCTTCACCTAGCATAGCAGTTGTAATAGTTGACTGACTTGCAGAAGGTCACTGGTTCAGGACCCAGCAGAATTTTTTTTAATCATTATTTTTCACTTTCTGGGCTTCCTGCTTTTCATCTGTTTATGTTTTTTCTCATAATCAGTTCACCAGTGCATTGTTGAAATTCTAGATTTTAAAAAAACAACAGCAATGATCTCTGGATGAATACTAGGAGACTTTCAATTTTTATTTAACAGGACTATTTGGGAGCTACAGTGAAACTTTTCCTCATGTGGCAGTAAAAAGATGAAATGACGAACAAGCAAATTGACTTTAAAAGTCAATTTTTAAAAGTGCTTTACTTTAAAAGTAAGTAATTAACAAAAGCAGGAATATTTCTGCCTTGTTTCAAACCGTTGACCTTCAACGGATCAGATATGTTTTACAACCATTATGCTACTGGGACTCTATTATAATAACAGTAGAAATTGGAAGGCTAAACTTCAGAAAAATCCAGAAAAGTATATTTTAAAATTGGTTGCTATGCGGGCATATAGGTCTTCTTTCATGCTTTAGTTTTGTAAACAGCATTATTTTTTTAAAAGAATACATTAAGATCTTCCCTCAAAATGAAAATGATTTCACAGTTGCTTTTCTGGCAAAGAAAGTTGAGAGGTCACCATACAAGGGAAACTATACAATCGGGAGGTTATAGCAACCAGCAATCTGAACTGAATATCTACTTGGCATGCCATTGATAAGCATCTCAGACTGGCAAGAATTTTCTTAAAATGATTTAGAGCAGGGGTCTACCTTGGCAACTTTAAGATTTGTGGACTTCAACTCCCAGAATCCCTCAGCCAGTGAAACCCCTGATTTAGAGTTTACCTGGTATTAGCCAAGTAGCAACTTAAACATACACTGAAGAAATGTTCTTCCTTTCCTTTTCATTATATAAATCAAATTATCCTTTTTCATCCTTTTTCATATTATTCATAAGGTTAAAATATTTTAATTTTATTAATACAAATACATTTCTAACTTTAACATAGTAATTAATGCTGACGCTTTTTGAACAAATGTAATCTTAGTATAGGGCAGAAGGAGGACTCAGTTAACAATACATACACAGTATCGTGTTTTTTTTAAATATGTTTAACACTAACACTGTATTTTTATTGCTTGTAAGCTATCAGAGTTGCTGTAAGTGAGTAAGTGGACATATAAATTATATAAGTAAATACGTCAGGAAGGAAGGAAGGAAGTATAGAAAGAAAGAGAAGAGAAGAGAGAAAGAGAGGGGGGGCGGGGGGAGAGAAATAGTGATATTAGTTATAGGAAGTAAACAGGTTTATTTTTCTCCAGACTAAGATATAAATACTAATGGATTTTTTAGACAGCAGGGTGATGTCTTCTGAGCTCAGAAACTAATTAAATCAACTAACTAAAGGGTTGGATCTGGTTAATACTTAAATGGATATACTAGAAGCTGAAATATATGTTTGAGGAAGACCATTTCAGAACAGGTACTCTACTGTTGCTAAGAAAGCTGCATGCTTATAACTGTATAGTCACCAGAACTAACATTTGACCTTTGAACATTTGTTTTTCTGTTGAATGTTTCTATTGACCAAACTCATAAGAAGAGACAACAAACTCAAACCTAAATTGTGGCCTACCAAAAAGTTCAATCAAGCTTTTAAACTTTAATTTGACTTTGAAAGTCCATTATTCTTTCATGCCAAGAAATGATAGCTCTAAACCAGTGGTCTCCAACCTTCCTGGTTTCCAGTGCGGCAGCAGTGGTGTCAGTGAGGATTTAGATTTAGATTTATTGAGGCCTGTATTCCGCCCTTCTCCCGAATAATTAAAAACATCAAAATACAAAAGTTAAAAAAGAATTAAACATCAAACTCAATAAATCTACACAATTAAAATAAAACCAGACATAGAATTAAGAACAATTAAAACCCAAAATCAGTCGAGACCGGCTTTCTGAAATAACCAGATTTTCAGATTGCGGTGGAAGGATCGGAGGTTGGGGGCTGTCCGGAGCTCGAGGGGAAACTTATTCCAGAGGGTTGGTGTGCCCACAGAGAAGGCTCTCCCCCCGGGGATCGCCAGCCAACACTGGCTGGCTGATGGCACTCTGAGGAGACCCACTCCATGAGTGTGCAATGAGCAATGGGAGGCTGACCCTGGCAGAAGGTGTTCCCACAAGTACCCTGGGGCTATGCCATGTAGCGATTTATAGGTGGTAACCAGCACCTTTAAGCGCACATGGAAGACAACTGGCAACCAACACAGCTCGCGCAGGAGAGGTGTAACATGGGAGTGTCGAGACACTGGTGCACAAGGTGAACCTGTGCAAACCGGCCCCTGGCAACGGCCATCAGATGTTCCTCCAAAGAAAGCTGTGAGTCCAGGAGGATGCCCAAATTGCGTAACCGCTAAGAGGGGACAACACCTCCCCCCCATCACCAGGGATGGAATATCCTGAACAACATGTGATGCTGGTATCTACAGCCACTTGTCTTGGTGGGATTGAGTTGGAGCCTGTTCCTCCCCATCCAGATCCACACCGCCTCCAGGCACCGAGACATCACATCAAGGACATCACTGGGTTGGTTCGGAGTGGAGATAAAAAGCTGGGTATCATCAGCATATTGATGATACCTCACCCTGAAGCCATGGATGATCTCACCCAGCAGCTTCATATAAATGTTGAACAGGAGGGGAGAGAGGACAGACGCCTGAGGCACCCCACAAGTGAGGGGCCTAGGTGATGACTGCTGCCCCCTGCCAACACAAACTGCGAGCAGCCCAAGAGGTAGGAAGAGAACCACTGTAATACAGTGCCCCCCCATTCCCAAACCCTGGAGATGCCGCAGGAGGATACCATGGTTGATGGTATCGAAAACTGCTGAGAGGTCTAATAAGACCAAGACAGAGGAAAAACCTCTGCCCTAGGCCTGCCAGAGATCATCCACCAGCGTGACCAATGCTGTTTCCGTGCTGTAACTGGGCCTGAAACCTGACTGGTACAGATCCAGATAATCTATTTCCTCCAGAACCAACAGGAGCTGATGCACAACCATGCTCTCAACTACCTTTGCTACAAAGCAAAGGTTGGAGATGCGATGAAAGTTGTTTAAAACAGTTGGGTCCAAGGCAGGCTTTTTAAGCAGGGGTCTCACCATCGCCTCCTTCAAGACAGCAGGGAAGACATCCTCCCCCAAAGAAGCCTTGACCACTGCCTGGAGCCAGCCATGTGTCACCTCCCAGGCAGCATAGACCAGCCAGGAGGGACATGGGTCCAATAAACACATGGTGATGCTCAGTCTACCCATGATCCTGTCCACTTCATCTGGGGTCACAGGATCAAACTCATCCCAAAGGAGGGAGAGGAGATGGTTTTATGCATGCCCACTGATTGCACAATGAGCTTCATGTATTTGCTTGCTCACCTGCTGCTTGTGTGGTCCAGTTCCCAATGGCCTGTGACCCAGTAGAATGGGCAGTGGGGACCCCTGCTCTAAACTATCTTGAGTCAGGTAAGCAAACTAATCCAACCTAGAAAGCAATTAGAAAATTAGAAGAAAATAGTTAAAGGGAATAATGAAACTGGGTGTGGATTAGTATCATTTTACTGAGTTATTTTGGAGTTTGATATCAGTCTTGAGTCTTGTTTTGTTATACTTGTTGCATCTATTTGGATGTATGTTTCTGCCTGGAGGATTCTTGGTATTTCTGTTCCCCGCCTCCCCACTGTTTTCGACGCTCAGTTTCTTAATCTAAATAATAAAAACTTGTATCTCCTTTTCAAATTAGCATCTATCTTCATTCTGCATGGGAATTTAACTTTCCACACATTGATAAGATAGATAAATTTAGAAAGGAAAATTTTCTTCTTTCCTTAAGTGGTTGGGAGCAGCATATCTAAGAGTTTATCAATGTTTCCAAGGAGTGTGAAAGGGTGTAACTATTGGGGAAATAATTTAAGGAACTCTTTTTAAGGAAACTAGAGAGCTATTTTACCACATCCTTGTGCATGGTTGCTTCAACATCCCCCACCTCCACACACCCCCACACACCAGGATTGGAAGGGACCTTGGAGATCTTTTAGTGCTCAGGCAGGAAACCCTACACTAGTGGTTCTCAACCTTCCTAATGCCGCAACCCTTTAATACAGTTCCTCATGTTGTGGTGATCCCCAACCATAAAATTATTTTCACATACACCTGTATTTGTATTGAAATATGTGTTTTTCAAAGGTCTTAGGCAACCCCTGTGAAAGGGTCGTTCGACCCCCAAAGGGGTCCCGAACCACAGGTTGAGAACCACTGTCCTATACCATTTTAGACAAATAGTTGTCCAATCTCTTCTTAAAATCTTCCAATGTTAGAGCATTCCAGTGCTGGAGGCAAGTTGTTCCACTGATTAATTGTTCTAACTGTCAGGTCATTTTTTTTCTTAGTTCTACGTTGCTTGATTAGTTTTCATTCATTGCTTCTTGTCCTGCCCTCAGGTGCTTTGGAGAATAGTGTGACACTCTTTGTGAAACCCCGAGGATATTGCAACCCTGCTATCGTGTCACCTCTAGTCCTTCTTTTCATTAAACTAGACAGACCCAATTCCAGCAACCCTTCTTTATATGTTTTAGCCTCCAGTCCCCTAATCATCTTTGTTGCTTTTCTCTGCACGTTGAGTGCAGAGTGGGGAATAGTGGGGAATGTGAAAATGAATAGTCATAAAACCCTGAAAAAGAAGGTATAATGCAAACCCTTTCCCCATCACAGCTAGAATAATCCCATAGTTTAAGTAAAAAGATTAAAACTAGTGATATAAGAGATGGCATATAAAACAATTACTGTTTTTCCAAAGGTTATTTTAAATTATTCACCATAGCTAAAGTTGCAACACAAAAACCCTGTTTGCCTTTACACTGAAGCTGGGAAAAGTTTTTTTTTTTTAAAAAAAATCTCCATTTATTCCACAATGCTCATTTTGTTATTTTTTTCTCTACCAGCAGTCTTGCTGTGAAAAATTAACTTCCAGCTGAAATAAGTCACCTGTAACTAAAGAATGCAGACTGGTGCAATGTTGTATAAACAAGATTTTAAAAATGCCATAGTATTCACTTGGGTTCTCCCTATTCAGAGCTTGGTGAAAAGGCCTGTGTTGAAGCAAAAATGGGTTTATTTTGAAAAGGTTAATATACAGACTCAATAAATATCACAGACATTGGATTCTGGGAATTGGTTTGATCTTCGGTAACCTATGACAAACTGAGATTATATTTCTATGATGGGAAGTTTATTTTAGCTCTAATGTTCCAGGTTCCAATAAATAGAACAAACTGGTTCCTACTACAGGTTGCTAACATCACAAATTGATCTGGACGCTGTTTATCCTGCTGCCCATTTTGTCAGAAGTATAAGGCAGCATATTACTGCATTAATGGGTGGCATTTCATATAGTAGCTCTACTAAAACTTATTAAGAAAAATAAATTGATTGTACATTAACATTTGTTGGAATTTCGTTCAGATTTAAAGATATAATGGAGGCTTTCTCATTTTCAAAGCAACATTATTCTAAGCGCTTTCACTTTCAACTGCTTCTTCATGGTGAATATTGACATGTTCTATGATGCAACATTTTATGTAGTGTGATATCTCCTTTGGATGACTCCTCCAACACTTTCTCAGAGGCTGCCTTAAGGGAGAATGAGATCATCCCTGGCACATGAGGGAATTATTGACCCTGAACTGCCAGCAAAATAGTCTTTGGCTGGGGACAGCTTGCATGTCAGGGAAGAAGAGGTGGGGGAGCTGCCAGCTGTGGTGGTTCTCAGAGTACCCAGGGCAGAGAAATGGAGATATGCCAGATTGCTTAGGAAAAGCGCCCCCCTGCCCCTTGATGGACTGCACCAGCCAGGCAGAGGGAGGCATTGCTGGAAGAAATGTGTGGGTCATGGCTGTTTGCTCAATTGTGTTTCTTGAGACTGTGAATTACTATAATCCATGAGTTTACATGGATGTACTTTTAAGTTTTGCCTGGGGGGGGACTTTATGTTCATTTATTGGACTCACTATTTGAGCAGCTTGTTATTTGTGTTATGGACTAATTAGTCATTGGCTGGGGAATTAATCTGGGCTTGCTCGTGGCTGGTTTCGGTTGGGAAGGTTAGTGAGTGAAAAGCTGAGTGAAGAGAACTGCTGGGGGAAAATAAATAAAACCCTGTTGCTTTCCGGTGGGCTGCTTGTGACTTCGGCCGAATAATGAGAACACCAGACAAGGTTTCCTTGGGGTGGGTGCGCACCCAGATTTTACTCCGGGACTCCCTTTTATTGATACAGCCATAGCAGGGGTGGTACAGAATGAAACGAGAGCCAGAGCATGGGAGGTTACATGGGAGGTTACATATTTGCATAGTCACATAGCAACGAGGCAGATTGCAAGGCAAGTAATGGAATTTAAAGATTTCCACACAAAAAAGCATCCTTGGTGCTTCATTGGTGAATCAGGGTTTTGTAATGTGATAAGAATGCAATGCAGAAATCTTGGGAAAATAATTTTTCATCCTTTTAATTAGTCTATGGAACAGAGTGCTGGAAGATATTAACAAGGCAACATTTAACAACTGCTCAGACATTTCCATTAGTGCCCTGATCATCTGCATTTAGCTAATTTGCACACAAAAATACCCCCTATGGACTCTATGAGATTGAATGCCAAAACCATGTAATGCAGTTTTGTATTACAAGAATTTCATCACTTACATTAATATACTCCAGAGCATTTATTAGTGTACTGTGAAGTATTATGAATAATTAAAAATAACCTAGACTTATCGAAGAAATGAACAATGCACATTTTACATTGTACAGATCCAACTTTTCACTTTTTTTGCCCCTTTTAAATTTGTGATTGCTTTTTGGTGCATGAAATTCAGCACCTGCACTAGACTTTCAAGGCTCTAATCATGATTTAATGATAGTTCCTTGTGTAACTAAAAATAACTGCAGTTAGAAAAAAGTGTGTGTGTGTGTGTGTGTGTGTGTGTGTGTGTGTGATATGTATAATTGGTGAGAAAGGAATATGTTCCCCTTCCAGGAAAAGTTTGTTATACAAATAAATTCAGAGAATTTTTAAAGAAGGGCCACTATGATCCTAAATCCTGAGGATATCAGATTACTTGGTTCTTTATTTATTTTTGCTTTTCTAAATCAAGTTTCAGCATAGTGCAGAAAAGGAGTAGTTCTACCAATTCTTAAGTGAGGCTTAAAATTAATCAGAAAAAATTTCCCTAGCTCCTACTGTCTTGTTAGCAGTTTCTACCATTTTGAAAAAGAAGAAAAATCTAAATTAAAATTCATGGCATCTAGCAGAGCCATTATATCCATTATGTGTATAAGCCCAATGTCATTAAACAAACAAACAAACAAACAAAACCTGAAAAGGGAATGAAATCTTAAGCAGCACATTCTAGGAAACCATTTCTCAACCTTGACAACTTTAAGATCCATGAACTCCCAGAATTCCTCAGCCAGCAAACTGGATGAGAAATTCTGGTAGTTGAAGTCTGTGCATCTTAAAATTGCTATGGTGGAGAAGCACTGCTCTGGAAGGATTTTCCGAGCATTTGCAGCTAGAGGACACATTTGAAGTTTTGGGAATATATCATCACAGTTCTCAAAAATCAGTTTGTGAGGCATGTGTGAGTAATCACAAAACATTTATTTTCCAAAAGATAGTGGGTCATTACTGTCTTTCACTTTCTGGAGATCAGATACTTCTGATCCCCACCATCTTTTCCTAGAGAAGGAGGGACAGGTTATTAGATTGTAGCTGTCCATCATTTCACTTTTTTTTTAAACAAGTTCCTCTAACATCTGTATAGAGGGTTGTTGGGAATATATAGTAAATTGAGATTGGTGCTTTGTATTATTTTAATTTTGCATTTTAATAATAAAAATATTACAAAATGAGGTAGGAAACCTGATATGTGCCAAGATAGTGTTGCCAGAAATATTGGTAGTGCCCATGGGGGATCTGGCTCAGTTCAAAATGGTTAAAAATGTAAGAACAGAGGTGGTATTCAGCCAGTTATAACAGGTTCTGGAGAACTGGTAGTGATAATTTTGACTGGTTTGGAGAACTGGCTAATACCACCTTGATTGGCTGACAGCATAGCCACGCCTACTAATCCATGCCCACAGAACCGGTAGTAAAAAAATTTGAAGTCCACCACTGCATAACAACATTATGTTCCAATATAAATGAAGTAAAAGCTGTACTGCTTCAGCATAGTACAATTATTTCATACCATTCAATGATGTTTAAGTGCTTTTAAAATTCCATCCATACCAGGATAAGCATTGAAGTTTAAATATTTATGTAAATTTATCTCATATTTGAAAATAATAGAGAATATAGAGAATAGAATCAGTTCGTGTTCCTAATAGCTATAGCACATAAGTGAACCGACTAAGAAAACACTTGTTTAAACAGAGGATAAGAACATGGGCATATCTGGTTTGTGGGTTGATCTATAGAATTGTTTACAAAAATAAAACAGGTAGAAAATGTGCTTGACTTCTATCCAAAAGGGCAATACTAAAACAATTTTCATGATCCCATAGTCCTATTCTAAGAATTTGAATGAAGCCACAGCATTTCTTGGGAAATGGCATATTTGTGATGCTGATTTATACTCTAAATAGCAAAGCTCTATATTTCATGACCAAGAAAAAAAATCATCATAAGATAACAAGGGTAATATATGGAATCTACACATGCTGGAAAAGGTCTTCATTAATATTGTCAGTTTTATTGCACAAGATGTCCTGAAGTACCCCTCAGGGAAGCTGTGAAAAATTGGTGACAGAGAGCAAGATGAATGGGGAAAGTTACATTAGATAACATGTTGGGGAAAACAGTATTGACCTTCTGCAGTTTTACGAACTGGAGATGGACAAGGCAATAACAAAACAGATAACCAAATCTACTATTCAGGAAGCATAATCTAGTGTAAAGTATGACTACATAACCTGCAATCTTCAATTGTTTTTCAGGTGCCATAATTTTTAGTAAGTTAAAATTAATTTGATTTTAAAAGTAGAGATAATGGGAAAAACTACACGGAGAAGCCCATAAGTCAGGGCTGTCAAACTGGCAAACCATGGGGCAGATGTATCACCTACTGGCCACGCCCACCACTGGTTTAGCAAAGAGGAAAAAAGTCATGATATGTCATGTGCTGCCCTGACGACATGAGTTTGACACCCCTGCTTTAAGTCAACTTTTTAGAACTTTAGTAAAATATAAATATTTGTAATATGCATATTCTTATACTTTGCTCACAACCTTTTTGTCCTATGTTCATAAGGGCCCACTACATTTTACAAGATCCCTACATAGCATTTATATCAGCAGCAGAAATGAGGCAAAGATACATTATTCAAAATGCCACTATGTTTGATCATTTCTAACCTCAGAGACAGAGGACCTTTCACCAAATATATGTAATAATGTTACAGGCAGGCTTGGAATATCTTTTTCTCCTGTGTCTCGTGGATTTTGTAGGTGAAGTTAGGTGACTAGGAATGAGTAGAATCAGAGAGCTGTTTATTGGCCTTTAGTTCAATGTAAAGAAATTCTTTCTACATGTCTGTCATCATTCTTCTGCTGTGTGGTGAAGAGCTCTACTCAGTAGCATTGCTCTGAAATTTGTAAGGATTTGTGCAAGGACTATGTCTATCTCCTATCTGTATCTTATCTCTATTTCTATCTGTCTATCTTTATCATCTTTGGATTTGTTTTTCTTTGTCCTGTTCTAGCAGCATGCAAAACATTCCTTGCGACAAACACTCATCGCCATTTTGTAGTCTTCATTTAGTGGAAGCTGTCAGTGATTAAACAAAAGTCTATCAGAATTGCTCAATTGAACTAGACCGCTCGGTCAGAAGTACAGGCAGTAGATTAATTCTACATCTTTTACCGATTTAATGCATGGCTGAAATAGGGTAATGTTGGGATGATGGGACTCTGCTCTCCATTGCCAGAACCAAATACAAAGGATTTTGAATGTCAGCATTTATTGCCTCTTCAGTGAAAAAGAAGGAGGGGAAAAGATATTGTTAGTGAAAAAAAGGTGTGTTTGGGGGTCAGTTTTCTTTAAAAGCTGTAACATTTTTTTTTAAAAAAACTTTGATTAAGATAAAATGGGGTGCAGGAACAGAAATCCAAATAGATGATGATGGGCATGATCTTGAAATTAGATTTGCTCCACGTCTGTTGCAGTACTATATAATGTATATATTTCTAGCTTGATTATTAGGTGCTAAAGAAAAAAAACAAGCAAGTCAGTGGAATCACCCAATCCCTTTGCTTATTGTGAAAACATAATTGGGGAACACCATTTGTTACCTGAAGCAATAAAGGCAGTGTAGGGATTGGCAAAGGAAACATCATGCCTGTGTATAGGTTGCCCAGAAATTCTATTGTTAGGCCATGGGTATCAAACTGAATTTTATTAAGGGCCACATCAGGGTTGTGTTTGACCTTCAGGGGGCAGGGGTGTGTGTTATGGCCAGCTTGACATCACTCATGCTGGGGTGCCTGTGGTGGCCTGAGTGCTCTGCCAGTGAAAATGGGTTCCCGAGCTCCATTTTCAGCTTTGACAGACTCCTGCAACCTTCTGCCAGTGAAAACAGAATGCAGGAGGGCTGCCATGGCCCTCTTGAGTTCCATTTTTGCTGGCAGAGACACTGTGGGCTGGTCCTTCGCTATTTCCAGGGTAGCCCCAAGGGCCAGATCCAAGCATCTTGCAGGGCAGATCTGGCCTTGACTTTGACACTCCTGCTTTAGGCAAACAACACAGAGCTTATTCAGTCACACCCACAAAACTGCTTCAGTGGTGAGAAGTTCATATAAGTATGCAGCAATTAGGCAACCACCAACCAGAAGCCAGTCCATGGCTGCATCACCAGCTGCTGCAACCCTCTCCAATCCACACACGAAGCAAACTGACACACACCATGAACACATGGCAAGACCTCGAACTCAGAGCCAAATTAAAGCCCGGGATGTTACAACACAGCCAACTGCCCAGGATGTTGCATCAGAGGACTCAGGATATTACAACAGTAGAACTCAGGATGTTACTACACAGCCCATTACTCAGGTCATTGCAACACAAAAGACTAATTGGCACACAGCCAGTACCTCAGCCGCCCAGTATGTTACAAAACAGCTGATTAATCTGCAAGCATCAACTCCATCAACTAATCAAGATGGAACAACACAGCCAACCAACCCACTTCAGCAACAAAGCCAGTGTACCACACACCCCCACCAGTGTTTATAGAGAGACAGCAGCTCCGGTCACACATTGCTCCCAGAAGCACGAAGCCGAAGGCACCAGCCTGAAGATTATGAGTGTGACCTCATTGAAACGTCACCAAAATACTCTCAACCTTACACGGGAAAAGACCTGAATACACCAAGACTTGTATACATCTATCTATCTGTGTAAAGGGTTCGAATTCTGGGTTTCTTCCACATCATTGAAAGATCTTTGAAATGTTGGCTAAATTCCTAGCTGAAATCCTTCAAATTCCCAACAAAATGTTTTG
>JANHFR010006364.1:6994-20849 GCA_032468015.1 Mimophis mahfalensis | reverse complement strand
TGTCTGGCTTCCTGGTTTTGCTGGTGTCAGGACTGTCTCTTTGCCTCAGTCTGTTGAGCAAGCGTCTCTTTGAATTGGGAGAGGCCGCGCCACACAGCCTGCCTCCAAGCTGATCGCTCAGAAATCAGGGTTTCCCATCTGTTGAGGCCAATTCCCAGGGTCTTCAGATCCCTCTTGCACTTGCACAACCTTTAAGTATCAGAACATTTATTTGTTGATATTCTTCCTTGGAATTCTACTCAGTTTATATAGAAGGCCTTCTGCTTTTCAAACCAAGAATTGTTTATTGACTTCTATTAGCTTTAAGCCAATTGGTATGTTATGTTTACCCTACTCTATTCCACTGGAACATTTGGCAGAACATTTAGCTGGTAGAGTTTATGTTTGTCATAAGACTTGCCATGTTTGTGACAAGTTGAATGGAAGAAGACAGGAAATGGTACATAGAAGTTTGAAGAAAGGAAAAAGGAGCAATGCATTGCATATATAATAATGAGATTTTAAAAAGGAGAAGGCATTTATCTATTTTTAAAATGCTGAGGTGTTAAGCTGAACAAAACTGACAGTTAATCTCTGGTATACCGGAAGATACAATAATGTGACTTAACTTACATTTTTTGTGTGGGATAGTTTACAGTGTATTTTTCAAACTTCTCTTGCTGATCACAACTAAAGAAGTTAAATTCTCACCGAGTCTCATAGTCAGATTAATTGAGAGGATGAAGTGGTTACACTGAAGAATCCTAGAAATTAGTGTAGTTTAGCCCTCGGCTCCCAAAAAGTACTTTAGGATGAGGCTTTCTTGATTCCTTTGACCTTCTTTCTAACCACTCTTGACACAGGGGAGATATTACTTCCCATTTGCCTGTCAAGGAGAAAGGCGTGTAATCAGTTCTGCTTCTCCTTTTTGCAAACATCTATTCTCTTTCCCGTGTTCAGTTAATTCTAATTGTGGGATTCAGCTGGTTCGCACTGGTTCATGCAAACCATTAGTGAACTTTTTTTGCAGTTCGGCAAACCTGCTGATCCTACCATTGGCTGTCTACACTCTTTCTGTCGCCCCTCTCCTCCCAGTCACTCCTCTCCTGGCTTGCTTTTTGTCTAGGTTTGTCCAGCTGCCAGGGTGGCAATGGTGAGCAGAGTGGTGTGAGCCCTGCAGGCTGGAAGGTAAGGCTGACAGTAGGGGAGAGAGATCTGTTCTGGGCCTGCTGTGCTCAGATGGGCTGGATGGTGGGGGGGGCTGGATGGCAGAGGGGTGATGTGGGCAACACAGCCTTGTGGTCCCTAGCCACTTTCCAGCCCACAGGGCTCGCACCGCTTTGTTCACCGCAGCTGCCTGTGAAGGTAAGGGAAATGGTGGAGGAGGGAGATCGGTTCTGGGCCTGCCATGCTTGGCTGAAGGGTTTGAGCTGGCAGGTGGTCTGGCTGCCAGGGGAGGGCTGGCTGGTGGAGGGGCAATGTGGGCAGTGCAGACTTGCAGTCCTTGGCTGCCCCCTGCCTGCTGGCAGCCATGGCAGGCAAGGTGCCTCCTCCCCAGGCCCCCATCTCTTTCCTCCCCAACAGCCAGACAAACCTAGGCAAAAAGCCAGCCCTCTCCACTTCTATCACTTCCACGGATTCAGGTGGATGGTTGGGAGGCTGGAGCAGGGAGAAGCCTGAGTGCATGGAGATCCACGCCTGGCTGCATTCCCTGAGCAGTAATCCCATCCCTAGCCACTGCCACCTCATGACCCAGACAGCCTAGCCTGAGCCCATTGGGCACTCCTGGGGACCATGCACAAAGGGCGCCCTGGAGAGGCGGGCGAGCCAGGCCACTTGTTGAGGACGCCATGTCCAACAAAGGGGGAAGGCTTCCTCCCCTCCTTCTTTTGGGCATATTTACAAAGAAAGGACTGGGAACTTCAAGCCAGGCATGCCCTGTAGCCCCCACCTCGCCTACCCCTACTGGCAGTTCTGGGCAGTGGTTCAGTTTTCCCAGCTGGCTGAGATCCCAATCCCCACCTGCCCTTTCCTTCTTCCTGTGGTTGGTGGCAGCGAGGAAGGTGAGGGAAGGTTAAGCCACTGCCACTCAGCCCCCTCCCCAGTCTGCATCTTGCCCCCATGGCTGCCAACAGGCATGGGGAGGCAAGGGACCACATTGCCTCTCCACCACCGGCCCTTCCCCACCTGCCCGGTCAGGGCAGAGTGTGGGAGTGCCTGGCCCCCCAGCCACTAGCGGGCTCTTCCACTTGGTGGAAGAGCCCAAACAGTGCCAGGTGAGGTGCCCCTTGATGTCAGTGATGTCGAGTTGGCCATGCCCACCCAGTCACATGCCCACCCAGTCAAGCCTACCCAGCTGGTCATTAGGGCAAAGAGCCTGTTGTTAAATTATTTGAATCCCACCACTGGTTAATTCCATTTTAAAAATTCATCATTCATCATGATACCTGCTGAAAAGGATCATGCAAAGAATTGGCAACACAGGCTTCAAGAAGTCCATTGTCAGAAGTGAAGCCCATTCCTTTGGGTTAAACCAGTCTCATCCTTGGAAGTGCTCGCAAGCCTGTTCCAGTTGTTGGCACAATTGTCTGCACAATTAGATAAACCAGAAATCAGCTTCAGATTTGAAAGATACAATCTATATCACGGTGTAGAGATGTTTCGTAGTAGATAAGTTATTTCCAAGAGTGACACCTTTGTAGGGAGAGCTTTCAGATTTCTTTTAAAAACCTGGCCACATTTACCCAATGTCGCAAAATCCAATTTGAATATTTTAACAAGCTATACATGTATAATGCATACTTATTTTAGTACTTCAAAATGCAGTTTGAAATGACAAAGTCTCAGATTAAACACTAAAAACAACAGCATTGTAGAAACGTATTTTCAATTTCAGTCTGCTGGTTCTCTCCTAAAAGAATTAGAATATAAACAATGGACAAACAGGGATCTTCAAGACAATTCCCAGGAGATGAAAGTGATAATGACTGAGAAAGAACATTTTCTCTCATGACATTTCCATTGTCGAATGCTTTGCTATGTCTTGGCATTTTTGCTTTGTGCTATCTTCTTGGCAAGAGATGAAGACTTTTTAAATTAGTTTCATGATGAATCATTAAATATGTTTTATAACTTTTGCCTTAAATGTTTGAAACTTTATCAGAATATGTTTTTAACCTGCAAATATTTCAGGAATCTGTGATGTACAGAAAGATTAAAAAATACTTGGAACAAATACCCTAAATATACCAAGGTAAACCTGTTTTGTTCCCCAGATTTGGTGCCTAATTGATGAATCATGATTTTTCACCCACTCTTCATTTGTGTTTGGTTATATCAGGGGTTTTTTATTATTATTATTATTTTAATTTTTTTTTAAACTTCCAGTTTGACTTTGGTGGGGCTGGATGCTGGGTCCACAAACTCTGTGGACCCACTCCAGGCTTCCCTGCCCAAGGGCCCCTCAAGGAGCCTAAGCTACCCTGGAGAGGTGGTGAAGCAAGGGGGATGGTCCAACAGGTTGAGGGGAGCTGCATCTCCCCTCCCTGGTCAGATATCCCTGAAGCTGATGGCAGACAAAGTGGCGGCAGAAATGGCTGCCACAAAGCCAAAGCCATGCTGGGCTTAAGATTCAGAGTGGTGAGAAAAGATTGATTGCAACTTAAATACCTGGAGAAAGAATTTTTTTAAAAATGGACGCTATTAACAGATCGGAATAGCAGTGTAATAAGTGTGTTTAAGAGAAAAATTTGTGGAATATCTTTGGAGTGACATTTTAAAATAGATATAATACTTGAAATAAGCTACAAAGTTTTATTTATTTATTTGTTTGTTTGTTTGTTTGTTTGTTTGTTTGTTTCATTTATATACCGCCCTTTCCCGGGGGACTCATGGCAGTTTTCAGGGCATTAAAAACACACAATACAAAAGTTCAAAAGAAATTAAACATCAACACGCCCACACGAACAAATAAATAATAAAAAACCCACCCCTTACTCCAGAACTCTTAAACACTTTGGAAGAGGATCAAAGCATGTCGCATACATGCCACAAGCCAGTAGAATTGATAGATCAGCTGGTGCGTTGGTGGAATGAAGAGGCAGAATATGTGGAAGCTAAGCAGGGGGAATTAGAAGGACTAAAGGAACTGATGGCAATATCTCACCAACAAAGTAAAAATCATGGCTCAAAACAAAAGTTACTGTTGGAGAAACAGTTTATAAAAAAACAAAGACCAGAAAGAATAAGGTGGATAAAATGACAACCAGAGAGACAGACTGAAACATTGTTAGCTGATGGGAAGAATTTGCAGCAAGAGACAATGAGTGAAGTATGGACTTCAAACAACGACAAAATGGATGAAGGTGGAAGGAGAAAGGAACCTGAGGGAGGAACCGGAAGTCAAATAACGACTTAAGAAGAAGAAAGAGGGATGATGGTTAGCAATGCCATTTTAAGCATCTAGCTAGCTGGAAGTCTTATAAAGGCAGAGATAGGTCATAAGGGGAATGTGATTGTAGGATTTAATACAGTGTTTCTCAACCTTGGCAGTTTGAAGATGCGTGGACTTCAACTCCCAGAATTCCACAGCCAGCAAGGTTGAGAAACACTGATTTAATACAAAAGGAATAGAATAATAGATAGACAATTGGCTAATTTACAGGTGTTAGGCAATTACATGGTAGATGTTTAAGTAATTAAAAAGAAAGAATTATTAAACCTAGATAGAAGTGACTGAGATTATTAATAATGAGATTAATTATTGTTATTAATAGAGTGGATGATATTATATTTAATGAATTTGAATGATTGAATGGAATTGATAAAGTTGACCAAATATAAATTAATGGAGAAAATTAACTTGATGGTTTAATGAGTGTTTTAATTACAAAAAATGTGACAGAATTAGAGATAATGCATTGTATATGTTTAATTAATGATTGAGATTAATAGCATGGAGATCACTAGGTAACTATTGTAAAGCTGAATTAATCTAATTATAAGAAAGAAAGTGAAAGAAACTAGCAGAATTGATAAAGACAAATTAATGGAGACAATTAACTAGGTGTTTCAATGAACGTTTTAATTATAAAAGAAGTGATAGGAAATAGAGATAAGATAGGAAATGGTCAGGAATGTACTGTATATGTTTAATTAATTTAACAAAATAGAGTTGATAAATTCAGACCGAGGTGATTGAGATTAGTAGTTTTGAGACTAAGAAGTAACTATTGTAAAACTGAATTAAGTTTACAGAGATGATATATAAATGAATTAGCATAATATAAATGAAATTACACTAAATATATATATAGAATTGGATATATAGAATTGATTGCCAGTATATGTTTAGATAAATAAGAATTATAGTTTGAATTAGATAAATATGTTTGAAGATGACAGGAAGCAAGAATATTGTGATGAAATGGATGTATGATTGTATGATTTTTCCCTAAACAACCCTGTTCACACACGAGACATGTATGTAATGGGAAAAAGCAATATTTTTTTTTAAAGATATATTTTATTTTTCAATAAAATGTGGGTGTTATTGTTTAACTTAAGTTATCACTTAATCAAAACAAATCATTTTTTTAAATCAGGAAGAACAAATAGGTATAACACAAATATTTTCATTAAATCAATACATTTATACAACATGGCAGACCAACAGTTAGGAAACCGACTCCACTCATTATTTTTATGACCACATCTGTCTACTCAATTGTTACCATGGAGACACATAGTAAGCTCTTTCTTGCTCACATTTTTTTTTTCAAGTCAGGCAAACATTAACAAAAGCAACTGGAGTCAAAGTATAGTGTTATCACATTGGCACAACATGCAGCACTCAAGGTATCAAAATCTGTGCAAAAATCTGTAACTTTTCACTAAAGATAGAATTTAAAAAGCAGAGGGAAGTGGTGGGTGGACTTGTTCCCATAAGGACAAATCTGAACTCTGACCATATTTCTGGCTGAGCACTTAATCCACAGCCGTCAGTTATCAGTCACAAATACACTATAATTGCTCAGATGGTATAAAAGGGATTTATATGTCAGGAGTATCAAAGTCTCGGTTGTACTGAGTTTCAAGCATTCATTAGAAAACCATTTCATATTCCTGTCAATCTGTCATTTATTTGAAGTGTCTGCCATACAGTGAGGTTAATCCAAATGATTATAAGGTCCATGTAAGACGATTTTGTTCATCTCTATAGTTCATCTGCTTTACTAAAGCATTATAAATAAGGGAAAGAGACTCTAGATTCTTCTAAACTCAATATTATATTTGTGTGTGTGTGTGTGTGTGTGTGTGTGTGTGTTACATCTCTCTTTATACTATTTTTGCCTTTGCCACTAATACTTGTAAAATGTCAAATGCCATATTGCAACCATGTAAGTCTATTCTAGTCTATTCTATTCCCCAGAATTCTTACATATGAAGTAGATAGTAGTGAACAAAATACTGAGGAAAATTTCATTTGTTTATTTATGAAAACGTTAAGTAAAAACCTGAGACAGAAGACTCCATTTAGGAGATTTTCTGAAGCTTTTACCTGACTTCTCCCTTTTACAGCTTCTCATTTCAGGAAACTACAACCGTTACTGTAAGAAATTATTCCAAAAACAACATTTCATCTATTATTTTCAAGTCCATATGCTGTAGCAGAAACGTAAGTAGACTGAGCTGCAAAATTCAATAAATCTATTGCTGGCTTTAATACAATTTCTTATTTATAGTTGGGGCATTTCAGTCATGGAGAGTTTAAGCTGTTTCAGATTGCTGGAACAATGCAAGGAGGGACTCGTTTATAGGAAATAATGATTATATTTTGAATTCTAGCCTGACTTTTCCATCTCAGATAATCCTTCATTTTTTAAAAAGGTTTTATTTCATAATTTGAAACATAAACAAATAAAAGATTGAGAAAATCTGTTGACCTCGCAGTCATACCTGGATTTTTACTATGAACCTGTATATAGTTTTAATGCATATGAGTTGCACAATATCTCATATGTGTTATGTTTTTATCCTTGGTTACCTTTTGGATTTATTTTCGACATACAGATTTCAACCAATCAATCCATCAACCAGTTCAGTGTAAAAAGAAAAGGAAACTGATAAAGCAGCACTGCTAATTTTCATAAAATCCAACACATAACTAAAATCTTAACTGAACCGAAAGGAGAAAATGACTCTGAATGCAACAGATCTCCCAACTAGCTACTTTTTGTCTTTTGTTTTAGGAATTCTTGAAAATACTCAAGGACATCACACACTTTGGATTCCTGGCAAGATGATCGATAACCACAACTATGATACATTAAGTTATGTAGGAATGCCAAAGATCAGATAAGAGTAATAGGAAATATCTTCAACACCAAAGGTGTTATTTAGCCAGTTCCGACAGGTTCTGGAGAACCGGTAGTGATAATTTTGACTGGTTCAGAGAACCAGAAAATACCATCTCTGATTGGCTGACACTGGCAAATACCACCTCTGATTGGCCAACAACATAGCCACGCCCACTAAGCCACATCCACAGAACTGGTAGTAAACAAATTTGAATCCGAACACTGATCAACATACAGGCGCAATTTGATAGCAGACTCAAAAGACGACAGCAGCCATGATTTAAGAATTTCTTCCATGCTTACATTTATGACATGCATTCCATATGTAGAAGTGGCAATGGGCTGATCACAAGGTTAAATGTTCCTCCAGCCCTGCCTTTTCTTGACCACACATTTCACAGGATTTTTGAGCAAAGGAAGCACACAGATATAAATCCCTGCATAGATAAAGTGTTGTCCTAAAGGCACTGCCTATTCATAGAGCCCATTGTGTCCATAACTGAGTGTTTTTAAATGCTTATGTTATTCTATTTAGGGCCACCCAAAGATTAGGCAGATGGTTAAGGTGGTATGAACAAGAGCTGGTTATCATATTTGTTTTTGCTATTGATATTTATTGCCTCTGAAAGAAGGTTATGTATATGAGACTTTCTACCCAGATGGCAACATAACAACTTCACTGGCCAAACATATTATAAACCTCAGTTTGAAAGAATGCCATCTCTCAATTTGCCTCCAGCAACAAAAATTTTACGCTGTCCCCGATAATATTTGTTGAGTAACACAATCCTCAAGTATACAATATGCAGACCTTAATGAGCTACTTTTCTTGCTTGCATTAAGAGACAATCTCCTGTTATTTGTTACAGTTTTGTCATTGTGAAAGTTTAGAAAGTTCACATCCATAAAAGTAAAAGCCAAGTTTTCCCTGGCATCAGTGGAATATTCTATGCTTCAGAAGTTTTTTGACCTGAGGCAAAACAATGGATATTGAATAACTGCCAAATTGCAATTATTATTTTTTCTCTCCCCCACTTACTGCTGAAGGTCTCTGTGATTTGACACTCAGGAATCATATTTATCAGGCCCATTACCAGTTATTATTTTAGATAGAATTAGTGTAAATAACTCATCAAATAACCTCTCCATTTAGCTGAGTTAAATTTGTATGCATTCCACTCTTCAGATGAGTAATATTTAATTGTAAAGCTCCAAAAATAAAATTCATATTGTAATAGATCCAACTTCAACTTACAATATGCTATAAAAGGTTAATAATCTCTAAACATTTCATGTAGACAACTCCTAATATTTCACATATTTGAGACATTTGTCACAATAAAAAATAGAAAGAAATTAGCATTTAGTTTCCATTCTGAAAACACACATTATGGGATAAGTCCCATTGAACACATTGAGTGTTGCATTGCATCATGTACAAATGCCATATTGGGGAGCTAATTTATACAACTGAAAAAGCTAGGCCAAGTTTAAATTCTAGCTGACTTCACAGATACACCCAGGTTCAATTTTTGATAGCAGTATGAAAATAGTTTGCCACTGCTGTCCAATTTAGCTTAGAACAGTGATCCCCAATCCACAGTCCGTGAACTGGCACCGGACCGCAGCATGCCAAAAAGTGGGCTGGGCAAATAAATGAAGCCCCATCCACAGGATTTATTTATTTATTAATAAAATTTCTAGGCCACCCAACTCTGAAAGGACACTGGGTGGCTTACAACATTTAAAAACATACAAAAATAAAAACAATTATAATATTAAAAACATTAAAAAAAACTTGCCTCAGGTAGAATCATTAGCCCCAAGCCTGTTGGCATAGCGAGGTCTTAACAGTTTGGTGGAAGGTCAGCAGGTTGGGAATGATCCAGATTCCTGGGGGCGGCTGGTTCCAGAGGGTTGACACAGCCACAGAGAAGGGTCTCCCCCATGGACCCACCAGCCAACATCGTTTAGCTGATGAGACCTGTAGGGGGGCCAACTCTGTGGGATCTGATGGGGCACTGGGAGTGGTATATGATGGTCGGTGATAAACGGTGGTCTCAAAGGTAACCCAGTTACTTTAAAGCCGTGTAGGGCTTTAAAGGTCATAACATACCTTTGTGTTATGGACTGGAGGAAGTGTTGCATAAAGATGCAACACTGCCTCCAGTCCATGGAAAAACCTCTCTCCATGGAACCATTACCTAATGTCCAAAAGGTTGAGTGCCACTGGCTTAGAACCTTGAGATTGCCTTGTAATCCTCCCTTCAGGTACTAATCAGGATCAATCCTAGTTAGCATTTACTCAGAACAGGCAAGCTCAGGTCAGTGCCATCATCTACTGAGACTTTTCCAGATTCCTGATTACCATAACAACTTGTCACAAACTACCCAGCATTGGCAGGGGTGGATGGGGGGCAGATCAGCTGGGGAAGGACAGAACCATGCTCCACACTAGTCCCAGTTTCTCATGTGACATTTTGAGAAAATTAATTTTCCAGTGCTCACCCTTGCCTTAGAGCAGGGCTGTCAAACTCCATGCATCACGTGCTGGCTGAGTGAAGGGGGGGAAATTCCCAATACGTCACGTCATATTGCCATGACAACAGAAATTTGACACCCCTGCCTTTGAGTGGTCTTGTTCTTAAAGGAATCCAGAAAGATCAGATGAAAACCAAATTCTTCTGAGCTGGGAATCTTAGCTTTTGATTGTTTCCTTGTCTTCTTGGGGGATTGGGACTTACTATTAATTTTATCCTGAACTTTATGGTCTATTTCATTTTGTTTTAAATTGCTTCCTGTATTTTAAGACTTATTATGGATCTTTTACTACTATATTATGGTTGCTACCAAAAACTGCTTCAATTTGAATGAATGATAGTGACATTTGTGTAAAAATTCTAGTTGTTGCTTATACAGGAATGAATCAGAAGAATAAAGATAGAATACAGGGATAAGATAACAGAATATTTACATGTTCAGCCTGCATATAGTGGTTCCCAACTGAAGGGATCCATTTTATTTTTAATAAAAATTTAAAAAAAACCCAATCCAACTATCTTCCTACTATATATTACAGCTAAAATGTTATTTGACCCCTGAAAGCAGAGAATTGTTTTAGATTTCACTGTTAACAGCCAAAAGTCATCATTCCTTGCATGAATTTATTCAATAAATACTATAAGTAGAAATCAATTTTTGTAAACAACCTCAAATTATTATGAAATATATATTGATTAAAGCTTTAAAAATGTGACAGCAAAGGCAAAATACTATCCAGCACATTCTGTAACATATAACATTAAAGATCTGTATTTCTGAAATCCTTTGAGAATTTACTGGATAAAAAGCAATTCAAATCCATCTGTTTTACATTACAGTAACCTCCACCTTCTTTAATTGCATACTGTAAATATTTCCCTTTTTTATACTTTTTTTTTTTGCTGAAAGAAAAATATGCATTGCCTAATTTACTGACAATTTAAAAACTGATGATTAATTAAAAGGAAAAATATGCTTTTAAAACAGTAACAATAGAAGCCTCACTAGCTTTGATTTTTTTACAATGTTTTGAGCTGCAAATTTGTAAGATCCAAAACGCCATTCTTAGATTTAAAGAAAATGTGAAATATTAGTTTGTTTAGGAGAACTCTGCAGAGAGGATTTTTTTAAAAAAGAAAGTGTGAAATATTATTTTACTTAAGACAGCACTGGAGAGAGAATGGTTTTTTAAAAATTTTTTTTACCTTGCTTTGTTCTTTGTATTAATTTTAAATTGGTACAGCACTTCAGTATTTCCATTGGCCCTTCTCTTTTTTTCCCCAGCCTCCTTTTGCAAGCATGCATTAGGCAGGCTCAGCAGGCAGTCACGACCTTCAGATGGCTTTTATTTAGTCAGCCCAAGGGTAGGGGTTGAAGGGTGCCTAGGAAATCACCCTGTCTCTGCAGCATTGGTCATGTGACTGAGTGGGTGTGGCCAACTCAACGTCATTCACGGCAAGGTGCCACCCCACCTTGCCATGGGTGACGTCAAGTTGGCCATGCCCACTCAGTCACATGAACCCCCCCAAGCCACACCCACCCAACCAGTCACTAGGAGAACCGGTTTCCAATTATTTGAATCCCACCACTGCCTAATAGGACACCTTTTGTGGGTTATGCCTGCAATTTGGCATCAGTCCTTATTATGTAATAGGGTAGGGCAGTGTGATGATTCAGATTAAAAATCAAGGAGACACTAGAACAGTGATGGCAAACCTATGGCACGCGTGCCCAAAGTGGCACACAGAGCCATGTCACCTGGCACGCGAGGTCTTGCGACCTGCCCACTCCTCCATATGCATGACACACACACCCCTGATGTGTGCACTATCCCCCCTCCCCCCCAGCATGTGTGCGCGAGCATTTCAAACACCAAACTTTTCAGTGTTTTACACTCAGCTGATAGGTGGCAAGCATTTTTCTGGTTCTGGGGATCATGTCCACATGCATGCACTATCCCCCCTCCCCCCTCGCCCATGCGCACAGGATCCCCAGAGCTGGAAAAATGCTTGTGCACCAATCAGCTGAGTTTAAAACTGGGTCAGTGTTTGAAACGATCGTGCATGCATTGCGTGGGATGTGTGTGGAAGGGTGCAGTCACACATGCATGCATGGGGTGCTCACATGTGCATGCACAGGGCAGGGCACATGAGAGCATGCGCAACTGTGCGCACATGCATTTTTGGCACAGGAGCCGAAAAAGGTTCGCCATCACTGCACTAGAAGAAGGTTCATTTAAAAAGAGGGTGACTTTTTCATTTTCAAACCCAGATTACTGCACAGTTCCAGTATGGAATGACTTGTTACAGATTAGCAAAGCAAAATATACCTTGTTGACTGTTTATATAATGTTATTTAGGGCAGGGGGTCCTCAACCCTCAGTCCATGGAGCGGTTTCAGTCTGCGGCCTATTAGAAACTGGGCTGCACAAGCAGTAGGCAAATGAGTGAAGCTTCATCTGTACTTGTGTAGGATCTAGGTTGCCTGCAAAATCATCCAGCTTCCGCCCCAGTCTGTAGAAGACAATTTTTGTTCTGAAACCAATCCCTGGTGCCAGTAAGACTGGGGGCATGGATTTAGTGTATTTAGAAAATGTGCTTCCTTACCCTGACAGGAATGCCCTTATCCAATTTCTTCAAATGCAATTGCCATTTTCCACAATTCCACAGCAGCACCTCAATGAACAATAGCATGATTTATCTGAGAAGAACAATTTAATCTCAGCACACACGGTCTGTTTACCTTCTTAATACTGCCGCAGTTATCTGTAGAAATGGAGAATAGTTACATGGCATTGTCCATTTCTCTTCCTTCTTCCCTAACCTCTCAACACCTTAAGCAAATAAAGCTAAATTTTAGATGGTTAAGCAATCTTATTTAGAAGATTTTAATAAACTGTTGTAAATCTCGATTCAGTACTGGGTATATTATTTTTTTCCTGTCAGTTTTTAAATAGTACACACATATTAATTTGTGAGAGCCAGTTGAGTTGAATAGGTAGGATATAAAGATCCTTCTTTACTAAAAGCCATTCATTTAATTTTTACCATTCCCTCCTTATCTGAAGCATAGGTTCCTTCTAAACATTCCTAACAGTAACAACAGAACTGTCTTGCTGGAGGCTGTCAGTTATAACTTAGTTTTCTGGATTAAATAGACAGGGGGGTGGAATCACATGAAAGAGTTGATTTTGCTGTAGTCAACACAGACACATAAAAGGGAATGAGTTAGCTTTGGAACAAACTTCAGAAGAATTCAAGCAGACTATGAAATTGCCTAAAGGTACTCAACACCTATGGAAGAATGTAAATAAATAGCCTCAATTAATTACTGTAGTTCTTCTTTCAGCAGTCTCTCATTTATGGAACAACTGGTTATGTCTCTATAAGAATAGACAGCAGTCAGAGAGCCGTCAATTCTGATGAACAGCATTGCTATAATTTGCATGGCTGACAGGCAGCTCTCTTTTATGCACAGTAAAGCAACTTACTCTGTGAGTAATATTGGCTCTAGCAGATATTAAGCAGTGTTCTTTCCCCTTCTTGGGTGGTTAACGTTGGGCAAGGATTGATGGCTATAAGTACCAGTGGTGGGTTTCAAAAAATTTTCCTGCCAGTTCAGAGAGTTTGCTTTGTGCGTGCATGTGCAGGGCTCAAACACGGCCCTCTTGTATCAACGCTGGTGAGTTGTGCTGGTTTTTATATTCTGTATATACATATCTCTCTGAAAGGCAATCTGCTTTCCAGGTGAATCAGCAGAGCTAAGAAATAACAGAATATAGGAGAGGTAAGAGCAGGGGCGAGTGGGTGAGGACAGCCAGAGGTGGTATTTGCCAGTTCTCCAAACCAGTCAAAATTTTCCCTACCAGTATGCCAGAACTGGTCAGAACTGTCCCACCCGTCTCCGTCCCAGATTTTCCTGTGTCCAATGAAGTCAAAATTCCACTTTTGCAACTCAAACTTTATTTGAACAACAGA
>JANHFR010006350.1:27523-38164 GCA_032468015.1 Mimophis mahfalensis | reverse complement strand
TCTTAGGCGACCCCTGTGAAAGGGTCGTTCGACCCCCAAAGGGGTCCCGACCCACAGGTTGAGAACCACTGCTCTATGGGGAGGGGGGAGTTCTAACTTCCAACAATCCCTTTTTAAAAAAAAAACAAAACCCTTTTTTGTTGCAAATTTAAAAATTGAAAGGATGGACAGATGAAATCATTTAAATAGACAGTCAATTCAAGGATGAAACGTTTCCTGTAACTTAACTTAAAACATTCACTTATAATCTTGGTCTTTTCTCAAAAGCACAGAGAAGGGAAAAAAATTGAACACACTCTCTTTACTCTGTTCTGTTGGCCAGACAAACTCAGAGTAGAGGAATTTCTTTTCCTTAACTCTTCTTCCTAAAAATTTAAAGTTTTGTTTCTAGGGTTCAGAGACATTTAAGTTACATTTACCTCGAGGACACATAACGATTTACACACACACACAAAGACAAGCGAAACAAAAAAGTAAAACACAACTCTCAGGTTTACACAAAGTTAAGGAACAAACCACGTGATTACATAGAAGACAGACAAACAGACAAACAAAAACCCCATGTGATCCTGCTTATATATTGCCCTTTTTCTTTTTAAGTACGTTTATTTAGCCAAATTTGCCTTCCTGTGTCATGCCTCAACAAAGCCCATTCCCTACATGTTTTTTTTTCCCCGCTTCTTTCCAAGCCTCATGTAAATTTTCCAGGGAGTTTCTCTCGTGGCCCTCGAGCTTCAGTTTCCCATGTTCCCTCTCTGATGTGGGGTTCACTTTGACCTAGCTGGGCCTCACACACAACCAAACTTCCAACCTAGCAGTTTCAGACAAAAAAGCATCTGGGGGAGACTCTGGTTTCCTGTCAGATTATTGGTGCTCCCCTATAGGAAACCCTACCAGCAGTTTTCAGACCGTCCTTTAGGGGGGAAAAGGTCCCATGGTCCGAAAGGACCTGCTGCCCAGGCAGCAGGTATGGGTGCCTCCTACAACCTAGAAGTTTCAGATCCTTTAGTCCAGGAAAGACCTGCTGCCCCCTGCAGTCAGGTACGGGTGCCTCCCTCTTTCACAGCTTGCCAATTTTTTTCTCTACAATTTTCCAAATTTCCCCAGAGCTTTGCTTACAGATTTTATTCACACAGATTTTTCCTATTCTTTATTCTCTCTTTCCCTTTTATACCCACAGTCATGTCCCACTCGGCTTTCCCGTTTATACACAGAAGGTCCCACACTGATGACCCCCACTTACTTTCCCTATCCTGTTGGTCACTGCTAGCCACAGGCAGCTAGGGGTCAAGCAGAGAAATGAGATCCAGCTGCTGTCCAAGGGTGAAGCCACTCACACATGCACAAAATTCCTCCTTCCCTAACAAAAGGTCCTGTGCTCTGGCAAAGCTTCCATGCTTTCCAGACTGTTGGTCTTTCTGCAGTTAGGAAATGTCCAGAGGAAACAAAATCAGCTGTAACTGGGAGGAGGATCCCTTACAGGCATACATACACGCAGAGAGAGGGGGGGCATACTAACATTTCCCATGCTTTTCTAGACTATAAAATTAAAATTTAGAGTTACTCACCTTCTTCCCAAGCAGCCTTTGAGCTCAACACTCAAAACCCCTTTAAAACCTTTCCCAAATGGCCAAGGCCCAGAAAATATTCACCCACAGACTCAATGGGTCTGCTGCTGGCAGGGAAGGCTTATTACCTGGGCCAGGTCCATTGGTGAGGTATGCTTGAAGTCCCATTTGGGGTGCCAAATTGTTGGAAGAAATGTCCATCTGGGTTTAGTTCCAAGTAGGGAAAAAGACACTGAAAACATGGAGGCTGTTTGGAAAGATGATTTAATGATGAACAGGATCCATGGCTTGGTCATTAGCAAAGGTGGGGCTGAGTTTCTGCCTTGAGTTTCTACCAGAATATTTCTCAAGAGGGAAGGGGGAGTTCTAACTACCAACAGTTATAATAATTTCATGTATTCCAGAATATTTCCTTCTAGTATAAGCTGAATAATCACCTGTTCTTACCCCATTAACTCTACTGGTTAGGTTCATAATTAGTGCTAAATCCTGGTATATTTTAATCATGATTAATTGAACAAGGCACACTGACTAGGTTAATGCGTCATCCAACATACTTCAATGGGAAAACTGCTGGAATCTTTTTTAGGATGAAATTGAAACCTTGTCATTAATTCTGCTATTGAAAGCAAGGTGCCTTGGTTGAGTGGGTAAAATATATTATTAGAAGTAGAATATATAAGAACTAAAGCAACTATGACAGCAATCAGACAGCAATCAGAAAAGTCATGTCTCAATCCATGTTTCTCTTGTTCATATTCCAAATTTCCTAGAGTTGACAAATGGCTTACAAGTTTAACACATTTCTTCAGTAAAAATATAATTTCCTAGTATATTCATTGAGTTTTCTTTCTCTAGAGGAAAAATTAAATAAAATGCTTTCTTTATCATCCAAACAGATATAACTTAACACTTTTTAAAAGTCTGTTGAATAGACTTTGTCTAGGTAGCAGAATTGCAATTAGAATTATCATGTTACTAAGGTGTGAATATTGGCACTTAACGCACAGGCATACACCTTTAATGAAGACACAGAATAAATATGAGTAGTTTGTATGGACTCCTATACATATTTTTAAATCTTCCACACTCACAAGCTGCTATGATGCCATCTACTGAAGACATATTGATCTTGGAAACCATGCCTTATTATTAAATAATAATTTATTAAACTTGTATGCAACCTGACTCTAGGTGCTTTAAGAAAGTGTCTTAATATAGAACACCATAACTATTACAGATTTAGCTCCACAATTATCTCTAATTTATATTAATTATTCATTGACAATGGCTTCTTCAAATTCTAGTTACCAACATTTTTTTCTAATGAAACTCAAATATCTTCCAGCCCCATTTATATATTTTAATTTCTAAAGCCTTTATTTTGCTTTCCTGTTAAGTGCAAACTTGGTTGATTTGGAGGTATGCTTAACAGACTTGTCTTGCTGAAATATACAACCTCTTTTCAGCTTTAATTGCTTTACTGACTATGCAACATTAGAATATATGGATATGTAGTTGAATCCATTCTTCCTTCCACCTACACAGTATATTCTGGGCAATAGGGCAATATTGTATACGCAACACTGCATTATGGATCTGTGGGCAACTACGTCAATGCCAGCTAAATTTTCCAACAGGTTATTTGAAATGATCTGTGAGTTCAGTGCAACGTCAGCAAGAACTTTTTCTTGGTCTTCAAGCTAATACCTCATGGTCAGTAAAAACTGAAAGTAGATTTTTTTTTTCACCAAGACAATAATGCAAAACATCTCTTCAGATTGACCATGAAGTGCTTAAGTAGGGAAAAAAAGATAAAAGATTTTTAAATGACTTTCTTAGTCCCCAGATTTTAAGGTCTCAAACATGCAGTTCATCCAAGCCGATCTAAGAATATTTCTACCCTAGAAAAGTTCTGTAAAGAGGAGTAGGGAAAATAATAAAATAAGTATAGAAAAGCGAAAAGAAACATTTGAACGCTGTTATTCAAGTAGGTGTTACAAACTACTCAGTAGAAAAGTGTCAGCTACCATATTCAATGTTTTCTTATTCTGAATCTTAAAAAAATATCCACATAAATAGTAAACACCTCTTGAAATTTGTTTATCAGACATAATGCCAACTTCCGTTATGTTTAAACTTCTGCATTATCTCTATATTCAGATACAAATGTTTTCAATGACTTTTTTTTTTCAAATAGACAATAGACTGCAAACTGATTTTAAAACTAAATGTGTCAAAGCCAAGTTGATTGTTTTTGAAACTCCCAATTCATTCAAAAAACTTTCTGTGCGTCTATGTAATCTCTGGGAGCCCCTTACTCAAGAGTTAATTATAAGCCAACAAGTATATGCAAAAAGCTTGGGGAAAGAACTATATGAGAAAAGAAGCTGCTTGCACCTTAATATGTCTAGTACAAACTGTTTTGCCATCTCAGCATGCCATGGCAATGCACCAATTCTCCATTCTGCATTACTTCAGAGGATTCCTTAATTCTCAGGAATGGCTTTGGAAAGAGGTCACCAGAGAGAGAGAGCTGCTTTAAGTAGCAGCAAGTGACAGCCAACCAACCAACCACTGCACAAGTTCAGTTCTTTTTGATAAAACGTTTATATACACAAGTGCCCAATCTGCTGCAAAACACTTTTGTCAGTACCCCTAGCCACACACCTAAAAGGAAAAGGAAGTACAGTTGGAAAGAGAGATGTATCTGAAAGAGAAACAACCATAAGAACAAGCAGCTCCTGCTTGGAAAAGTAGCTCAAGATTACAGAAGAATAGATTTAAAAATGTTTTCAACTCTAATTTCCCAAGATTTCAGAAGATAATACTTAAACCTTCAGGGCATATTTAAAGGAAAAATCACCACTATTTACAAATGTCTTCCAGATATCAACCTGCAACATATGGGAGACTTCTGTGCTCCAGCACACATGCTTGTAAATAATCCCAGAGTCTATTTATTCCTCCTGTGGATTGCCATCCACAATCCACTTCGTCGACAGTGTCATGTGATTCAAATTGTCCTCCACTGTTATAGCCTGCCTTACAGACATGAACTATCAACCAGGATCAAGTGACAAACTGCAGATATTGTAAAGCAAAACCGTGCTGAGCAAATGTAAACAGAAATTCTCTATCTTTATTTTGTGTGCTTATTCCTTCTGTTTAATAGCCACCCATCTCACAGAACATGATTCTGGCAGTGTGGAATAAAAAATAAAACTGTTAGCAAGTTAGAGATATTAAAGTTATGATTAAAAGGCAGGAAGAGGACAACAAATTATAGTAACAGAGCCACCTCAGCAACTCCCCATTCCCTTGGGACTCCAAAGTCTGATGACATAATCATGTTTTGAGAGACTTACAAAAAAATTAACAGGGATAGAGCCAACTTCACTTTGGGGAAATATTATTCCATTAGGTGGGTGCTTCAGCAGGGGGAAAAAAACCCTTTCCTTAGTCTCACCAAATATAGCTCTTCACCAGACAGAGCTGATGGGGTGGACAGGTGTAATCAGGAAGGGATAGTCCTTCAAATAACCCAGCCCTATGCCACAAAGTGTTTTTAAAAGTCAAAACAAAAGCACTTAATTTTAAGATGAGGTCAATTCAATCTTATTCAACATAATATTGCATAATATTTCATACAAGTAGACATTTTAAAAAATCCTTAAATTCTTAAAAAAATATTATTCAACTCTTTAAGCTGCACCTAATTTCATATTCTAATAAATTGCTTTCGGTGGGCTGGTTGCAAAGGAGGGGTGCCTTTGTTTCTAGATACAACCTGGAAAGCAGCGGCCTGAAATATTATAGTATTTACCATTCATTCCAACTGAATACAGAATTAAAGAATAGGTAAATGGCAAACTTGTTCTTAATTCTCATAATGAGAAGTAGGCAAGAACTAGTAATTTCCAACTGTTCACAGCCGTCAAGCCGAAACAGCTAGACTTAGACCAATTCTGCATATAAATGCAAAATTTCTCCAATGCACATTACCATGGACAGCTAAAATCAACACTGTACAGTGCTCCAAAAGCAATTCATATGGTGAGCTAGATCGCCAAGTGAATCACACATAACATTATTACAGGATTTCATGTATAAGCCGCATTTTTGTTGATACACTGGTTGCTCTAGACATAGGGATAACTCCATTTTTTTCCAGTTCAAAACTGTTAAAATCATTGGGGAGACTTTTGCCCAGCTCTCTCGTTGACTGTGCACTGAAAGGAATAATTAGTTCTATCTGCTTCAATCTGCTGGTATGATTTCTATAGCAAGAGACAACATGTGTTTTCACTCCCATTATTCCTAGAAAGAGTAATTTCTATTGTGCTTATTTCAATCAGACCTGACTTTTCTTTTGTATGCTAAATAAATTCAGAGCTGAAAAACATTTAGACCTGATATGGCTCTATGCATTGGTTAGTCCAAGCTACAATTTTGTTTTAAATCACTCAGTTGTTTCCAAGTCTTCATGACCTGATGGACCTCATTTTGCCAAGACTATCAGCTTGTAAAATCAAGCTAGTATCATCAGTGCAATCTCTAACCATCTTGCTTTATGCCAATCTCTTTGTTTGGTTGGCATTATGGGTGTTCAAAGCAATAACTTTCCTGAATATACATTTTGCAACAGCTGAATCTCTCTTTTTAAAAAATGCTTTGCAATATTTAAAAATGAAAAATTCAACGTTATTACACATATTCTAATTTGAATGAATAATGAACTGAATGATGTAATACAGGTGGGGAAGTCATTATGTGAACACAAACATCTAACATCTGCATATTATTGTAATTGTTAAAATTAAAATATAAATAGAGACCTTGGAACACAATGAGAAGAATGCATCGTCCCACATTCTGTAAAACAGTCATACAGCTTCAACACAGATCACAGAAATTAATTTGCACAAATTAATATCACAATGCTCTTATTAAACCAGGTAAGTATTTCCGACACTTAATATCATATATAAAATTCTACCAAGTTTTTAAAAATAAGGTAGTGAAAGAGTTAACTCCCTGTAATTTCAGGCTAAGTGACTATAATATTTAGCACCTTGTTTATCCAAAGTTCATTGCATAGATTCTAAGTAATCCCTGTAACAATGTCATAAAGAGGATTCCTATGCTACACAGAAGAAATAGAGTAAAACTAAGGAACTAATGAGTTACTGAAAAGATACTTAAAGTCTTCATATCACAAGTTAAATTTTAACTGAGCAAGACTTAATCCATAGCCCAGGCCAATGCATAACTGCTTTCAAAAGTGCACATAATTTCTCCATCAATAACTTCATATCCTGAAAGCACAAGGCATCAGTTCCTGGGGGAAAAAACCTGATAATGGAGTAGGAACAGACAAAAGGTGTATCCATAATCCCTATCACAAGTTGGCAATTGCTATCAATGGTAGACTCTACCTTAGCTTCAAAATGAAGTTGCTCACCTGAGGATTCCACAATCATTTTGCATCCTATTTCTCATGTCACGCTCAGTATTTTGTACTGAGAAGAAATGTTTGTTCAGTTTCCTAGATAAGGGATATGGGTATTTATAGACTGATATGCTACCAGAAGAATAAAACCAGTTTTTCCATCCCATTTCTAGTTTCTTTTTCCAGATCTCCTTTTCAATTGCCAGTTCTATACCACTCTCCAATATGCTCCAATTTAGCAAACCAGTTTCTTTTTGCATAATCTTCTCATGACATGATTACTCTGAAGTAAGCAAAAAAATCAATTTAACAAAATAATGCTTGGTATGCCAAGTATGCTTAATTATTTAGAAATAAAAAGGATAGATAGTAGGATACACGGGCTTCCATAATGGGGAGAGGTTGAAAGAGGAAAACATGAATGTATATCTTGCTGCCAGCATATATGCAACAGAATTTAAATATTTATGTTAAATGTCAATATATCATTACAGTGGTACCATTTGAACTGTGATGTCGTAACACATGTCATAATGCACATGGTTTATTACATGTGTTATTACAGCTTCTCAATGAATACCATTAGTTATATTTAACATTCCCCAACACATCACAACAGCTGAAGACAATTCTCAAGAAAGCAAAGAGAGAGCTGCACACCAGTTCTCCAATACAGATTAATAGTTGTATATTCCTTTTAGTGTATGGCTGTTAACAAATAGATAAAAGATCTAAAACATCTTCTGCACATCATGGAAACCTATCAGCAAGTCTTGTGCACCCACAGTGTAATACTACACAGACGCATCCTAAAAAATGATGTATTTATGACACCAAAAGTAAATCCACTCAAGAGATTATAGAGTTTTCTTGTCATCAAAGGCCTGCATCAGCAAGCCTGTGTTATCTTTTTCTAAACTGGCTGGTTGAAATCCAAGTTGGGAGCAGGGGAGTTGAAAGGGTGCTTGTGCAAAGAACAAACAGAATGACCCCAAATACAGGATGACTTGACTTGTACTTCAGTATCACAGGTACAACAAATGAAAAGACCAATTTTGCAAAGGTTACACAAACAGGTGGTTTTTTTCAAAATTTACAATGTCTTGATGCTATTTTGCCCTTTGATTTCTTCATATGAGCGCAAGTTACCTGTCTAGTCATAGATCCATATAATACTATATTCAATCGTAAGTGGCTTGGACCTTTGTTATTACTAGCACTGTACCCCCCACTCTAGGTAGAATGTGCCTATCCTACATGATCTAGATCAGGGGTGTCAAACTCACGGCATCACATAACATATTGGGACTTTTCCCCCTTCGCTAAATCAGATGTGGGCATGGCCATTGTATGACACATCTGGCCGGCGGACCTGGAGTTTGACAGCCCTGATCTAGATACTTTGGCTGTCCACCTCACAAGGGATCAGGGGACTAGAAACCTGAATGTGAACTCCTCTGATACAACCCTCCTGCCTCTTCTCCATGTCTCCTAAAGCCCATAGGCTAGCCAGCCAACACTCTGCTGTTTTTTCTAATACTGATAAAAACATTTCTCTTCCAAAGACATTCATTTAGGAAGATGTTAATTAGACACTGTTTTCTATGTTATTGATTGCATCTTTGAATTTTGTATTACTTAATGATTGTTTTTAGACTGTATATTGTAGTCCATCTATACTTGCTAAATTAGTGGCATATAAATGTTTATTTATAGTTGAATTTATATACCTCCCTATTCCAAATGGACTCAGGGCGGTGTCATCTATCTGTCCATCCATCCACCCATAGTATTCAAGTCAATAAAAAGTTGCCTTATAATTTATCTATCCTTTTTCTCAGCTGTAAATATCATGAGAGGTCTACAAATCCAGCAATCTAATTAGTTCTTTCTCTCACAACCTCTTTTCCTTTCTCCTCAAGTCTTAGTATCTCTATATACATTTTTATTATCCTACGGCTGTGTTTGGGACTTAGGGCTGTACCTGTCTTCCAGATTTGCCCCCTCAGCTCAAAATTAGCACCAAATTCTATTTTTAATAGGACAGTAAAGGAAAAAAAAATTCAAAGTGCGAAATCATATTAATTACATTAAATTTAATTAAGCTTAAATCTAAGTTTAATTTAATTTTCGTCCTGGATTCTTTTACCTTTTTATGGTAGCCAGCTTTTTGGCCTTGGCTCCCAAAATATTGAGTATCCCTTCTTTAACTCAGATCACAAGTCCACAAACACCATATCCTACAACTTTCCTGGTCCTCGGCCTTCCTGATAGAATATTTTAATATAGCCAAACAGACTATGTTTCTCTTCTTTTGTGAAAAATGGATCCACGCCTTTCATTTTCCTAACCCATGAACAATGTTCAGCCAATCACAGTCAGAGAGGCATCACTGCTACCAGCTCAATACAATAGACTGCCTTACCGCAGTAGTAACTCACAAAGCACTTATTAATAATCCCACATGGGCTCAAAGTAACTGCTGATACAGTTTGTGTGACGGGCTGCACACTTGGCAATTAAGATACCTTTATGTCTGTAGATATAGTGAGTTGAGAGATGGAGAAGAATATACAGTAAATGAGTACAAATGTGATAGTGGCTTCCAAGAAATGTAATTAGTCCTACCACTACAAAAGTTCCTTTAAGAAATATTTGCATTACCCGCTCCCAAAAAAAAGGAGGAAAACAAAATTCAGAATTTTTAGTTAATTAAAAATAAAAATCAGGTACAGTTTGTTACTAATACAACAAATCCGAACAGTTTTCAAAATATCTCAACTGAAATACTACCACATTTAAAAGGATTAACCCGAAAATAATTTGTTTCATGTTAACAAAATGTTCTATATCATAAGATTTATTTTATCAATGTATTGTTTACACAATAAATAAAGAAAACAGGGCTAATTAAAATAAAATTAATATTTTTACATGTTTTTCCTGCCTTTATTTTTTTAGTAACACAGTTACAGGCAGCAGATAACATCATATACTCCTTCCTCCTCCTATTTACCCACAACAACTCTCTGAAGTGGATTGGGCTGAGAGTGTTGACTGGCTCAAAGTCACACAACCCTAAGGTGGGACTGGAACTCATTCTATCTTGGTTTCTATAGCCTTATGCCTTAATCACTAAAGATGGCTCTTCCAGTAGCCCAAACTGGACTACACCAAGCTTATTTTCTGAATAAGTAGGCATACTAATTGGTTGCTATAACAAATAAACCATATTTGTTTACAACTAAATAGAGCCTTTATGCTACTACGAAATATAATCCAAACACTTTGTACTATGCAACCCACATACCTTTCTTACAACAGTTTGCATTTGCTTAGAGGAACAAAAGTCTAATTAGGGTTTCTATCAGCACCCTCTCTATTTACGGTAAGCAGACACGACTTTCTAGAATGTGACAAATATAAATACATTTCCACCTGAGCTCCATCGTATGCATGGCATAGGTATATACATTTCTGTGATTTGATGTTGCCTTCCTCTTGACGTCTTATTAAACTTCTCAGATTAGTGTACATTAGGGAAATCTGTGTTGTTGTTGTTGTTAGTTGCGAAGTCGTGTCCGACCCATCGCGACCCCATGCACAATGTTCCTCCAGGCC
>JANHFR010006348.1:194988-205825 GCA_032468015.1 Mimophis mahfalensis | reverse complement strand
AGTGCTCATCTCTGTTTCCAAGCCGAAGAGCCAGCGCTATCCAAAGACATCTCCGTGGTCATGTGGCCAGCATGACTGAACGCTGAAAGCGCACGGAACGCTGTTAATGCATATCCTCCTATTAAAATCAATGGAGGGTAAAGGCTTTGTGAAAAGTTCTTAGGAATTTTTTTGGGTCCCGTTGAGACAACATTGACTCTTGGCAACTACCTGGATTAGGACCCTCCAGTTTTCTTGGCAGGAGCTTGCCATTGTCTCCTTCCTAGGGCTGAGAGAAAGACTAGACCAAGATGGACATTCTGTCTAAAGCAGGACTATAATTCATGGTCTCCTAGTTTCTAGCGTTGGAAGAAATGTCCATCTGGGTTCAGTTCCAAGTGGGGAAAACGACACTGGAAACATGGAAGCTGTTTGGAAAGATGGTTTAATGGTGGACAGGATCACGTGCTTTGGAGCTCCTGAGTGAAAAGGGGAGAGATGCTGAGAGTCCCTTGGTTTTATACCCGCTCTTGGGCCCTGCCTTAGAGTTTCCTGTTCCTGTACAAGAGGTGTATCCTGATTGGCTGTCAGACTCCCAAGGGGCGGGGGTCTTAGCTTATTTTGGTTGAAACTTGCTGGGTGACACAATTTTCCCATGTACCATGTGGCGAATCCCATCATGTCCTGAGGGCTTAATCCCATCACCCTTGAAGCGGGGGCAGGGGAGCTGCAGGAAGATGTTTTGTCCTTAAAAATAAGTTTCTCCTTTTCTCCTCCATGGAAATATAATATTCTGCTTTTTAAATATTTCCTAGAATATTTAATTTTTCTAGGAGAGGGGCGGGTGGTAACTTCCTACACTAGCCTGATGCCTTAACCCAGGGGGGATAAACTCACGATGACATGTTGTCGTCACGTGATGTATCTCAACTTTTTTCCTCTTCATTAAACCAGGGGTGGGCGTGGCCAGCATGTGATGCATCTGGCCTGTGGGCCACAAATTTGTCACCCCTGCCTTAACCACTACACCAAACTCGCTCAGAATATCTGTTATTGGGCTGTACAGAGATGGATAGGTTGACACTAAGATAAAAGCTAAAGGAGACACAGAATACTATTTTACAAATGGTTAGGTTTTACAAATGGTTAGAGATAAGAGGTAGAAATTAGATCAAGAAAGAATATTATGTTTAAGTGAAATAAGAATGTTGTTTAGAATTATATGTATGCCAATATATTTAATAGGAACACAAATAAGTTAATATAATTATAAATACAATTAAAATTATTTTGTTATATTATTATGATTGCTATCAGTATATGTGTTATTTTTCTCTCTCTCCTTTTTGTAAAGTGGTATGCCCAGACAATACATTGTATTCAAAATACTTATATATAAATAAATAAATAAACTTGACTGAAAAAATATCTGTTACCATTGGACAATTCAGAGGCAGAAATGTGTCAGGGATTTCAAAGTCTGATGTGTTGCCTAAAAAATTGTGATGTGTAATGCGGCAACAGTTAGGAAATGTAGGAAACTCTAAAGTTTCTATAAATGGTAACTGCAGAGAAGGTTAATGCTTGAACCAATCAGGAAGTTGTATCTTTTCGTGGATTAAGAAATACACCCAATTATGAATAAGACAGTTGCACTGAAAGAGTTTGTAAAAGGAAAGTCGAGTTCAGGATATTGTTGCATGCCTATTACTATTTTCTGGACCTCCTCTATGGAAACTTCAGGGATGGAAACACATTGTTCTTAATTCTTGGAACACCGAGACCAAAACAATTTGCTGTTACTGTAAGTAGCAATGAAGTAGAATTCCACAACTTGGAGAAATTATCCACATTATTACTTAACCAGCTCTACCCAATGTTAAAAAAAAAAAATCTTTACAGTTTGGAAAAACAAAACTGATACACAGAAATATGAAATAAAACATTTAAGATTGTTTAAAGCAGGGCTCTCAATTTCTGGCAAATAGATGGGGAAGAAATGGAGGAAGTGACAGCTTTATTTTCTTGGGCTCCAGGATCACCGCAGATGGGGACTGCAGCCAAGAAATTAAAAGACGCTCCTGGGGAGGAAAGCTATGACAAATTTAGACAGCCCTGGTTTCTGGCACTGGGTGCGCTCATGTGCTTGCTTGCTCCCTTTTTTGGGACCCAGGGCCAAAAAGGTTTGCCACCACTGGTCTGTGTTGTTATCTTCATCCCATCTAAGAACATAACAGGCAACAAATCTAAATAAAAATAAGGGTTCCCCTCCACTCTGCTTTATTTTCTCTGTGTGGTTTAGCTACTGGCATCTTATGTGACTTATCCTGTGGAGTTCCTGTTTAACCTGACTTATCTAGAGAGCATGGTTATGTACACATTCTCTGGCGTTCCATGTACTTTTGATGCTGGTGAAACAGTTCCTGCATTGAATGTGTGCAAAAGAGCCAAGGCGCTCCCCAGATACACCTTGTGATCCCCTTCACCAATCTCACTCATACAAGTGGCAGTGACCCTGTGATTGTTAGACACCTCTGTAGGCACCAGCCTACATGAGCCATGATGACACAGTGGTTAGAGTGCAGTACTGCAGGCTACTTCTGCTGACGGCCGGCTGTCTGCAATTTGGCAGTTCAGATCTCCCCAGGCTCAAGGTTGACTCAGCTTTCCATCCTCCTGAGGTGGGTAAAATGAGGACTCAAATTGTTGGGGGCAAGATTTATTTATTTATTTATTTAATCATATTTATATACCGCCCTTTTCCAATAAGGACTCAGGGCGGTGTACAGGGCAATTAAATGACATAAAAACACGAAATATAAAAATTAAAACCAGATTAAATTCCATCAGTGCCCAAAGATGCTGATTCTGTAAAACTGCTTAGAGAGGGCTGTAAAGCACTGTGAAGCGGTATATAAGTCTAAGTTCTATTGCTATTGCTACATCCTCAAAGATGCCGTTCAAGTCTGCATTGGCTCTCAATGCATAGAAGAAGACAGTTGGATACCAAGCCATTTCTGAGCAGGTTGCCTACTGCAAGGTTTGGGGCAGAGTCCCAACACGCATGTGAACTTGGCATTGCCCTTCAACGAAGACTTTCCTCCTGAGCATGGATGCTGCCATTTGGGTTTCATGATGAATGTCGTTCAGTGAACTCGATGTGCAGTTACTGTATCTGCCTTCTTTAGCCCGGGACCTACCCCACATTCTGAGCAACTGTTCCAGTAATGTCTGGCTCTACAGACCTTTTATATAAATGGTAGTTTAGCCCATCTGATAAGCCTGCAGGTGGGGGAAATGGGTAATGAGTACTCAGGAAATCCATCTAGAGATATGTAGAGAGGAAGTGGCAGTTGTAGACTCTTGCCTTGGAAAGCAAGCAGTACAAAGCAATGTTGGTTGCTTTGGTTTTAGCATAAAACACTAAGTCAGGCCAACCATTGTGGGTTATGAACCCTAGGCTGTTCTTAGAATTATTGTGAACCCATTCCATGGTTTATTGAGTAAGTCATAGTTGTCAGGCATGAACAACTAGTTCCGCACATGAAAAGTTCAATTAGCTATTTTATTGCTCCTGCCTATTTCACTGGATGTTTCACAGATGGATGGTTTACACCTAGACCAGACTAGATAAGGTCCAACTGCATTCAAGGGAGGGAGGATGGGGGTTGGATTTTGCCTTTTTATGCTTATGTAAAGATTCCAGACTAATAACCCGGTTGACTCCTCACCTCAACTCGGCCAGTCTCTCTCTAACATTACAGGTAGTCATCCACTTAATGTCCATTTGTGGGGTGGAAGAGGGGGCCTTTCTAAGGGGAATAAAATGGCATTCCAGCTTGGATCCAGTTTGCAGGAGGAAAGGTCTGAGGTCAAACCCTTAGGTCTCAATCTGCTGTTTCCCAAGGGAAGATAGGCCGTCTGGTGAGATTCTTATAATGCAGGTGATCAGCAATAAAGCAATAATACTTGGGTCTATTCATGGAATGCTTTTGGTGGTTTGAGTTACTTGTGTCTGACAATTCATTTAATGACTTAAAATTATGATAGTATTGGAGGAAAAAGGGGCTTGTGGCCAATCCGTGCACTTGTTGTCATCCCAGCATTCCTGTGGTCATATGATCACATTTGGGCACCTGGCAAGTGGCCTGTATTTGTAACTATTCCAGAGTCCTGGGGTCATGTAATAATCATTTGTGACCTTCCAAGGGGGCTTCCAACAAGCAAAATCGATAAGCAAAGCTGGATTTGTTTAATGACTGCAGAAAAAAAGATTGTAAACTTGGATGTTGGATAAATAGTCACATTGCTTAGCAACAGAAGTTCTGGGCCTAGCTAGTTCATAAACCAAGGATTAATTGTGTGACTTGAAGTGGTATGTGAAACAAGTCTACACATTCATAATCTCATGAAGAGCAGATAGGATTAAGATGTTGAAGGATGAGTCATGCAAAGACCATTCCAGAAGCTTGCTTAGCTGGACCTTTCCCTTGGTTTTTCCCTTATCTCCACGAGGACCATTATCAGCAACTGGGAAAGAGAATAGATTTTTGCTTCTAAATTATATTCTAGGCATTTTTATTTATAACTAGCTGGATACCCATGCTTCACAACAAAATTTTGTGATGGGGCTATGCAGGAGAAATCTGGTTCATAATCCATTGGCTCAGTGGTGGTTGGTGATTGAAATACATAAGGGAATATTGCTCCCGCCACCTTGAGTCCAGAAGCAGTTATATAGGTGGAAGGCATAGACATTTTGGTGAAGTACTGACATTTGGTACTGTAAGGAGCCACATGAGTGAGGGAGTAGAACATCTGCCTGTTTGAACTGAGGTAACAGAATGTGAGGCAACTGGCAGTTGGAACAGAGTTCTTTTCAGGCGGGGAGGGGAACTCCTTAGCATCAGAGGATGTTAATTACTGTATAAGAAATACTAATGACCTGATGGTCATTTCAAAAAATCCTTTCTTAGCGAGCACTTAGAAGCCAAGAGGAACATATGTGCCAAATTTCAAGTTTGTAGGCTTTACAGTTCTGGAGATTTCATGATGAGTGAATGGTACTTGGCTTTTATATATATAGATAACATTTATTCCTTAATGGTAGTTTTGGGTAGTTTGTTAGGGTTGTTTTTTTTTTAAAAAAAAACAAAAACAACAGATATGTGCTCATGAAAAAATTTTTTTGAAAAGCGACACCACGGAAATTGTTATAGTTACTTAGTTTTTATTTCTAGGGTAACAAACTATCCTATGTAACAAACTATCCTAGAAACAAAAACTAAGTAACTGTAACAATTTCCATGTGGTGTCCCTTTTCAAAATCATTTATTTTTCATGACCACATATTTTTTAAAATTTGGAACATTTTAAAACTTATTTTAAAAATTTAAGGAACAAAATAAATGACTACATGAAAGGAAATAAAGTGAAAAAGTACATAGTAAAAGTGAAAATATCTGGTAAAGAAAATTTGTGGTTGTCATCCAGTTTAAAATTCATTTTCATTGATGAAACAATGAATATATCCAACTACTCATTGTAACATTTTAAGAAATAATTGAAAATTGCAACAAAGCTCCAAACCTTAATAGGAATATGCATATTGCCACTATTCATTGTGATTCCTAAAATAAATGCATGTGATCTTACAAGAAAAAAAAATATTCTTTTCCTTCTCACACGGCTGCGGTTTCTCTCTCTTGACAGGCATCATGTCTCTGTGGTTCAGCTTCTTGTCTGTTGTGTGGTTGTTGTCCCTCCACCAAGAATTCCACTGTAACACGTCTCAGCTTCACCTTGTTTCTCTTCCTGGGGACATTAGTGTCCATCATAATGATAATTCCAGGAGTGGAAGAAAAGCTGCACAAGGTGAGTGACACATGGTGCGGTGCTTCCCCCGGGCTTTGAAATGAGACCAAAGGGGCTTCATAATTACAACTGAGCTTATACTACTGTTAGTAATTTTAGCAATTATAGTAATTGTTAGCTGTGTGTTAAATACATTTTAAAATGTTCCAAATTTAAAAGAAACCACAGATATATGGGCATGAAAAATGTACTTAGCACTGTCAGATGCCTATAAAGGCAAGTTTGAATCTCACCAGGCTCAAGGTTGACTCAGCCTTCCATCCTTCCGAGGTAGGTAAATTGAGGACCCAGATTGTTGGGGGCAATAAGCTGACCTTGTAAAAATGCCGCTAATAAGCCGGAATATACAAAGAATGAAGGCTATTGCTAAGCACATTGAATTGTGTGTCTAAAGATTGTAAGCTGCCCTGGGTCTCTGGAGAAGGGCGGCATATAAATTGGAATAAAAAAATTAAAAATAAATAATTTTGAAAAGGGACCCCACATGGAAATTGTTACAGTTGAGTTAGTTTTTGTTTCCAGGATAGTTCGTTATCCTAGAACTCTGACTTTGCAGCAGCTGTTACAAGTTTGTGATGGATTGGTCTAATGTTATTGGAAGGTTCCAACACACTCTTGATATTCTGGAAACATTTTGAATGCCAGACAACTCCAAAATACTTCCAGAATTCTTCAGGAATGGTGGCTGTATTGGGATACTTCCAGAATTGACCATAATGATTTCTCTCCCTACCCTCATACATGTACACATATTATTTATTAAATTAATTCGTATGGCTTCCTCCTTATGCCATTAGTAAGTATTTTGGGGCTTTAGAAAGCTCCCAATAAATACCCAAACTGCCTTTTCGTCTTTTAACCCCAATTAACTTCCATAATTTCCTGAGCTCTTAGCTTCATAACAGACAAGAATGAAAATTGGCAAGCCAATTTGTGGTCTGTTTGCTCTTTAAATTGTTTGCCCAATGTCTTCCTTCCACATCTCACACTTACTGTGTTTTAAGAGCTTGACCTGCTGGTCTTTATTGTCAAATCAGTGGGTGGAGGGCGCTACTCCTGATTGGTTTGGGTTGTATATTTTTCCATCATGCCATAGCTTTCCTGGTTGTTCAAATTTCCAGGTTGGGAAAAACCACAAGGGAAGTGTGTCATCCTGAGTTTGGAACTGAACAGAAAAATAAGAAGCCAGGGGAAGATGGAATGATAATGGTGTCATTTGGCCTCCTCATCTCCACCAAAAGCAATGGTTTCCCCAAGTTTCTTTAACAAGGTTTACTAAAAGGGGAGAGGATGAGCGATGTGGTGGCCTAGAGGTGAAAACACTTGTCTCACACTCAGAAGGTTGAGAAGTCAATCCTAGGCAGTGACAGATGTCTCTTTATCAGAGTGCAAAGAGAAAATATGTGCTGTGAACTCTGCATAGGCATCAGGAAGGGCATCCGGCCAGTAAATGCTCAGATCCATTCAGTTGCCCCAACTCCATCCCCCGAAAAAAGGGATTATAATAAAAGAAAAAAACATTTATCCTTTTATTCATAAAGGGGAAAAAAATGAAAGGGCAGAGGATGAGGTTACAAAAATATCAGCAACTGGATCATTTCCCCTCTTTAGGATTCAGTTTAGCTCATGGATTCATAAGATGGAGACTTTTCTCAATCTCTCACTCATATGAATGGGTTCTCTTAATTCGATTAACTTTAATTTTCTCTTAAATTGAGGAATGTGAGGTTGGCTAAAATGTGACTCTTTCCAAATATGCCATTATATGGTCCATACACAGCATGGGGAATTTTACCAATGTTACAGTACTGTCCTTTGAAAATTATTGTATCAATGGGGGTTTTTTTGGTCTTGTTAATTAAAAAATAATAATGCTGAGAAACAGGCAGGGAAATAATCAGTAATGATTGCATTAAAGATTAGGGCTTTTCTAAAGCTGTCCTTTTCCTTTGACTAGCTTCCTGGATTCTGCGAAGGAAGCAGTTTGCCTGTGGGCATCAAGGTTGACTGCAAGGCCTTCCTGGGACTCAAATCAGTGTACCGCATGTGTTTCGCCACAGCTTCATTCTTCTTCCTGTTTGCCTTACTGATGCTCTGTGTCAGGAGCAGTAAGGATCCCCGAGCTTCAATACAGAACGGGTGAGGCTCTTTGTTCAGCTGATGTTATTCATGCTCATGTTTTGTCCTGTCCCAGACAGCAAAAACCAGATCAGGGCATCCGGGATTTAATTCTGGGAGCCTTCCTTTGATTCAACTAGGTGCGTTTGTGTGTCTGTGACTAAAGGCAAACGAAGCCACAGAACCAGTAGTGATTTTGACTGATTTAAGGGCTTGTCTCCCCCCCCCCTCTTTTTTTTTTTTTTTTGCTCTGGCATCATTTCAAAGCTTTCCATAGCTGTCATTTCAGCACATTAAGGTTGAACTTGATAGGATCGTCATGTGTGTAAACACAGACATGTTTCACCTCAGGATCTAAAACATTTTTTTTTTAAATTTACAGCTTCTTTCTTGCATTTCCTCATCCACAACTTTCTCCACTGATCTGTTCCTTTCAGGCTTCTAATAGATTTTTTTTAATTAAACTTTTATGAAGTATAGCTCCCTTCTAGATGTTGCCAAGATCATCTTTGGCAAAATTGCAGTCAAAAAAGAACCAGAGATGTAAGAAATAGATAAAAACGTTGAAACTGACCTTTCCTGTGCAGACAATTGTGTCAATTTTTATTGTGTATTGTCAAATTCAGTTAAAAACTCTAAGCAGGGCGAAATAAACTGCCCATGAAAAACAGCAGGATCAATGGACTAGTATTTATTTTAAAGCCTCTCCCCCATTTATTGGAATTCAGAATTGAAAGGCTGATCAAAGCGTTTTCCTGTGTATTTTTATGTGTTCCAATGTCTTGTTGAAATCCAGTTTCTCCCCATTAGTTCCCATATTTTATAGCATTGTCTGTTGATGTAAAAGCCTCCAAGGTGAATCTAGAATCCAAGGCTTGCAGGAAGGGGGTATTAAATGTCTTCATGCCTTCCCTAAAAGGACCATGCAAGCTTTATAAATAAATCCACTCTTAAAATAAATTAACCTTGTTCCATCAGTGACCTGGTTTAGAAGTATACTAACCCATACTATCATTCAGCATAGTTTCTGAATCAAGACTATTCTTTAGCAAGGTCTTTAGTCAATTTTCTTACTGCTTTTCTTAAATATAGCCTGGTGTGTAGTAAAATCTGAACTACAGGTAGTCCTTGACTTACAACCATTTGTTTTTTTTCCCAAGAAATTTTATTTTTTATCTTAAACAAAGTATCTTCCACCAAATTCATACAATGTGTCAAGAACAGATCACCACTGTTTGCGTCAACATTTTGTCAAATTCCAATACGTTGCATTTCAATTCTATACACAAGTTTCCTTACCCTAATGGTTACATAGCTATCCTTAATTGTAATTCATATCTATTTTTCTTAAAAGAAAAAACATTTTTTTCTTATTCTAAGTGTTGATTATTCTTATTCTAAATGTATGTGATTCACAAGCTCTACTGTTCATAATTCCTTCAAATCTTCAAGCCACCGATAGAATGCATCCCATATTTTATAAAACTCCGTATCCTCTTTCTCTTTGATTGCCAGCGTCAACCTGCTCATTTCTGTGCATTCCATGATTTTCTTAATCACCGTATCATCCATTGGTGCCTTTTCACTCTTCCAATTCTGTGCAAATACAATCCTAGCTGTGACTTACAGCCATGTGTGTAGTGAGCATTTGAAGTAACAATGGCACTGAAAAAAAGGGATTTATGACCGTTGTAGCATCCCTATGATCACATAATCAATATTCAGATCCAATATTCAGAATGGACGCACAGCCACATGGAAGCTTCTCCTCGTCATTCCAAAGAGAGGGGGCTGGGCTGGGTGCTTCTCCGTGAGTCCCTCTGCACCCAGCTCAGCCACTCCCTGCTCTCTTTCGGCATGAGGAGGAGAAACTTCTGTGTGGCTGCATGCGTGTTCCATTTGTGCTAGAAATCAGCTGAGAGGCGGCAGAGGCGCACCAATCAGCTGTTTTTCGGCTCTGGTGCCTCTTAGCTGATTTCTAGCACAAACGGAATGTGCACGTGCAAAATGCACATGCAAAGCGAACCAGTTGTTAGACCAGTGGAAACCCATCCCTGCCTAGAGGACATGTTTGGTACTGAGGGATAGTTGACTTACATTGTCTACAACTCTAAACAGAAATTTTTTTGCTGCCAACTTCAGGTTTTGGTTCTTCAAGCTCCTGATCCTGATTGGAATAACTGTGGGTGCCTTTTACATTCCTGATGGAACGTTTACATCCGGTAAAAGAAAAGAAGCCTTTTCCATGTATTAAAATGAATCTGTGATGCAAGAGTCTGTTCATATGTATGCAGCGATTGCCCTAATTAAAGGAAGTGTCTCAGGGCTGAATGAAGGTGCTTAAGATCAGCTTTGGATTTTAAGAGAAGGGACTAAGTTATCAGCATTTGTATTTTATTTTTCTTTTATTTGTTAAATTTATTTAATGCCTGTCTCATGAGGCTCATGGGGCTACTCTAGGCAGGTTAAAATAATAAAAAAGGAAGGAAAGGAAAGTTGTGCAAACCAAAGTAAAATAATAGAACAGTGGAATAGTGACAAAGGAACATAGTGAGAATAACGCATCAGTTTGTTAACCAAAATGATGGATGGATGAAGAGCAAAGAACAAGGTGTCAGAGAGGTGAAGTCCACCATCAGTCTAGCAGCACCACCAGAGCGGCGGGTTAATTTGGGGGCTAATTCTTGGATAGTCTGCCTACCGAAAAATAGAACCTCCAGAAAGATATTAAGATAAGGCTACATGCTGGCCCATGTGTTGTGCAGGTCTAATGTATGCCAAAAGCGACACGGTGGCTCAGTGGCTAAGACGCTGAGCTTGTCGATCAGAAAGGTCGGCAGTTCAGTGGTTCGAATCCCGAGTGCTG